>OLKM01001452.1:121983-134378 GCA_900291075.1 Melanogrammus aeglefinus
ACACACACAACACACACACACACACCACCACACACACACACAACAACCACCACACCACACACACACACACACACCACACACACACCCACCACGACATTCAGTGAGCATTTTTGCCTTTTACTTTATTCTTAAGTAACGAATAAAACAAATATCGATACGTTGCTTTTGGACAATAGTCAGTAGTAATAGTGATCTTTGTCTGGTCGCTGTAACGGTCTCTCATGTCTCCCTCCGTCTGTCTAGGTGTGCAGTGCGATTCAGAACCAGGATTTCACTCTGATTGAGGACTACTGCGTAGGTACGGGACCCCGGCCGTGCTCCCTGTTTCATCTTAACGCGCTGAGGAGCCCCCGCTCCAAGGGGGCTTGGACGGGGGTTCATATCTGAACCAGAGTTGCTAACCGTGGTGATTTGCTAACATGGTGAAATGTGGATAAACAATAAATACAATACCTAATTATTACATTTTTCGAATAAAAATGATTCAGGGAAGGAGGGAGATATTGTATTATTGATCAGAGGATCATAGATGTATATATAAGTGTATGTACGTGGATTCTAAGACTTATCGCCCCCCTTTTTCAGAGTAGATAGATAACACTTTATTTGATCCACGCGCCGGGAAAGTTGGTGATGGTTTCTGTGTGCCGAGGAGGAGGAGGCAGGGAGCGGAGTGGAGGGCCGGAGAGGAGGAGGAGGAGGATCATGATGATGAGGAGGAGGAGTTGATTATGACGAGAGGATGATGATGAGAGGCAGGAGGAGGAGGTTGATGATTAGGAGGAAGATGACGATGATGTAGATGTTACCCCCTGGATCCGCCCAGAGCCCTGAAGGGCCGCTGCTGTACCTGAACAGAGCCTGGAGGGTTCTGGACGCGTGGGACGGGCAGTCTCCCCACGGAAGCAAGCACCAGAAGGGGAAGCCCATCCCCGGGGTGGGCGAGCTGCTGGGAAAGGTGGGCTTCAGGACCACGGATCAATGAACTCATTGACCAATCAGGGATCGGAGTGATCAATGAACTCATTGACCAATCAGGGATCGGAGTGATCAATGAACTCATTGACCAATCAGGGATCGGAGTGATCATTGAACTCATTGACCAATCGGGGCTCGGAGTGATCGATGCCCTTTCTCCATGTCTCAGTGTACCCTCAGTGTAGTCCTCCAGATGTGTGGACTCCCTCACTGTGTTGTGAGTTGTACTGTCAGGTGAAGAAGGCCAGCTACATCACCGCTCACAGCCCTTCAAAGACTCTGATCCCCACATGCTCTGGCTGATGGATCTGTGTAAAATGTGTTTATTTGAGTATAGCGACAGACAAAGATCACTATTACTACTGACTATTGTCCAAAAGCAACGTATCGATATTTGTTTTATTCGTTACTAGAAAAAGGAAAAGGAAAATGGCCTTCACTGAATGTGTGTGTGTGTGTGTGTGTGTGTGTGTGTGTGTGTGTGTGTGTGTGTGTGTGTGTGTGTGTGTGTGTGTGTGTGTGTGTGTGTGTGTGTGTGTGTGTGTGTGTGTGTGTGTGTGTGTGTGTGGGGGGGGGGGGGGTGTGTATAGTTGATTGTGTTTTGTGGTGTGTGTGTGTGTGTGTGTGTGTGTGTGTATATGTTGATTGTGTTTGTATGTGTGGGTGTATGTGAATTGTGTGTGTGGGTGTGTGTTTGTGTTGATTGTGTATGTGTGGATCTATGTGGATTGTTGGTGTTGTAGTGTGGATTGTGTGTGGTGTTGGTGTGTATGTGGATTGTGTGTGTGTGGTGTGTGTGTGTGTTGTGTGTGTGTGTGTGTGGTGTGTGTGTGTGTGTGTGTGTGTGTGTGTGTGTGTGTGTTGTGTGTGTGTGTGTGTGTGTGTGTGTGTGTTGTGTGTGTGCAGAAGTCCTCGCTAGTTTCGCTGAGCCTCTCTACTATCAGGATTGAAACAGGACGACGCCATCGCGGCGTACAAGAGACAGACCAGAGACAGCAGCGTTGGCGGTTGTCACGGATACCACTGAACCCAAAGTCAACTTATCCAAGAAGCCGGTTCCTGCTGTCAAGGTTTACACACACACACACACACACACACACACACACACACACACATTTAACCTGTTTGAATATATCTCAACCTGTATCAAAACAGGGTTATCAAATAATAAATGAAAAATCATTGATTTGATCTGGCTCTGGGAGGCCAGCGCGTTCTCAGGTGAACCGACTTTCAAGGCTCTGAGCGAACTGCTGGCTAGCATGGAACAACTGAAACGGAAATTAATTATCAAGCCATTGGTTACCCGCAGTTAAATGTGACAACAAGCCCAGTGCCAATCTCTTATTATTTACATTTACATTTTTTCCTTTAGGGTATTTAGCAGATGCTTTTATCCAAAGCGACTTCCTATAAGAACATTTGTCATAAGAAAAAAAAATATTTGACTATTTTACTATATTCCCTGTGGAGGAAAAGACGCGGGATGGACATTGTGGGGGCGATGACAAGCTGAACTGCGAGAGGGCTTTTTTAAATTTTCATAAAATAATTTTCACATCCTAATGTCCTACCTTTTTACAATTCAAATTCATATGCAAATTTAGAGTGTGCGTATTTCTTTTACCCAGACACACACCGACACACACCAACACATTGTAATAAGGGTCAGTGATGTGTGTGTGTGTGTGTGTGTGTGTGTGTGTGTGTGTGTGTGTGTGTGTGTGTGTGTGTGTGTGTGTGTGTGTGTGTGTGTGTGTGTGTGTGTGTGTGTGTGTGTGTGTGTGTGTGTGTGCGTGTGTGCGTGTGTAGGACGTGATAGCCAGAGCACTGCGCCACATCGGAGCGTACCAGGAACTGGACAACAAGGAACAGGTACCAGAAGTTGTGTCTTCCCTTAACGTGTCTATTTTCCTACACAACGTTGACAGCAGTTTGGATCCGTTGTCAAGGAAACCTTTCTCCTCAATATGAAAATAATGTAGCATATACTGTATATTAGTACATACATCTGACCTATACTCAGAGGTCAGGAGCAATCTGATTGGTTCGCTATCTCGGGATAATCTTCATTATCCACCTACGAAACTCGGGATAATGATTGTCGCAAAATGGCTTCAACTTTAAGTGAACATGATTGCCTTATAGTATCGCCAAACCTCCAATCCATTTGTAAATCTTGTTTAGTTGACTTTGGCGTTAATAAATTATACTTCCTATGCTCGTTTTTCAGCTCTAAAAGAGCAGTAAGTTCAAACTGCTGTGTCGAGCACGAGTTCGCCCCCGTAGATGCATTGCTCGAATTTGTAAATAGGCCTGGCGACGTTATGGAGTGCGCGTGACCATTGTCACGCTTTGAACATTAAAAAATAAACCTATGAAATCTAGTTTTGGCTTGTTTTGATGATGTTCCCGTGTAGTATGTACTAAAACAATTATTGTCCTCAGGCTCTGTGGATAGTGGTAAATAGTCACTATCCACTTCGCCTTCGGCGAATAATTGTTAATTATAGCATTTTAAGGCCAATTGTGAGAATACTATCATGTGTATTTATTAGGGCTGGGCAAGCTAACGCGGTAATTACGCGTTGACGCAATCTTATTTTAACACGTTTTTGCTTATTAAGTACATTTGTTATGGATAATATGTCATTCCATTTGATAATCTCATTTAACTTCAATTGGAGTGGATTTAAAATATAATTGTGAATTGTAAGTGTGATTAATCTCAAGTTTACTCACCAATACCATGTGATCAATCGCGATTAAAACTTGTAATCTTTGCCCAGCCCTAGTACTTCTATCAAACCCCCGAGCCGTCCACCTGGTTGTATAACACGTCCTCGCTGGGGTTTCAGGTGCTGGCCTTGATAGACGAGGACATGTGTATCAACTGTGGCAAGTGCTACATGACCTGCAATGACTCAGGATACCAGGTAGGACGCTCCTAGTCACTCAGTAACCAGCCATGTCTTTCTCAACGTATTTGTGTTTCCCGTTCCCTATACCATTAAAGTGTCACTAGCGCAAACCGTGAAAACCTGGGGTCCGTTTAAAGGTCCAAAACCCTCGGAGTCACGGTCGAAGAATATGCCAGATGTATGGAGAGCAAGGTTTGGTAACGTGATCGGCATAATGCCATGGATTTTACAATTTGAATCAACCGAACAACAAGTTGTAGCATGGTTGTACTTAGTTGTACTTTGCGCTCTCTGTCTGTAATCAGGGGTGGGCTCCTTCTATGTGGACCTATGCTGGAGCAGACGCATAAATACTGTTATGACTGACACCTGTGGCCATCCTACGAAGACCCTTTTGAGAAAAAGGGTCTTTAGTTTACTGGGAATTGCTGTGAATGGATTTTAACCTTCAAATGAGTATGGTGAAGATCATTTCTCAACTCAACTTAACCCAGAAATCACTCTCTCTCTCTCTCTCTCCCCTCTCCCCCTCTCGCTCTCTCGCTCTCTCGCTCTCTTGCGCTCTCTCTTGCGCTCTCTCTCTCTCACACTTTCTCTCTTTCTCTCTCACACTTTCTTTCTCCCTCTCTCTCTCTCTCTTGCGCTCTCTCTTTCTCTCTCACACTTACTCTCTTTCTCCCTCTCCCTCTCCCTCTCTCTCTCGCTCTTTCTTTCTCTCTCGCTCTCTCTCTCTCTCCCTCTTCCTCTCGCTCTCTCTCTCCGTCTCTCCCTGTCTCTCTCTCTCTCTCTCTCTCATTATCTCGTTCTCTCTCTCTCTCCGCCTCTCTCTCTCCGTCTCCCTCTCGTTCTCTCTCTCTGTATCTCTCCCTCTCTCTCTCTCTCTCTCTCTCTCTCTCTCTCTCTCTCTCTCTCTCTCTCTCTCTCTCTCTCTCTCTCTCTCGCTCTCTCTCTCGCTCTCTCGCTCTCTCTCTCTTTCTCCCCCCCCCTCCCTCCAGGCCATAACGTTTGATCCTGAGACCCATCTTCCCTTCGTCACTGACAGCTGCACTGGTTGCACGCTGTGTCTCAGTGTCTGTCCCATCATAGACTGCATCAACATGGTTACCAGGACAACGAAATACGAGCCCAAGCGCGGTGTTCCCATCAGCCCCATGTGCTAGGCCAATCAGAAGAGCTTGATTTTGGTAATCTGTATAACCTCATAATTAATATATATATATATATATAGAAAATTTGCTATACACGTAAAAAAAATGCTTTTATTAGAACAAGCAAGCCAGTTAAAAAGGTCACCTGTTCGGTGGCGCCAAAAATAAGACATATTATTATTAGTTAATAATTGTATCCAATTTGTTGTACTTTCTGATAACCTGTTGTTTCAGTATTTTTTCACCGTGGGGTATTTGTTGGAATGGATGAAATGCAAGAGGCGTTGGACAGAGATAAACAAGATAAATCATAAATTGCATTCCTATGCATCATGTTGCTCCACTTAAAATCTAGGAAGATTGTGATTGGCCCATTTTCCGTTAGACCGGTTGATTTTAGAAAATGTAAAATAAAACATGGTTAGAGCTACAGAAGGGTTCCTCTGATGAGTGTGGTAACATTTCAATATATTCAAACTTATTTACCTGTTAAGAGATGTTTGGCTGTCTCTCCCTTTCCTCCGGTATCTCTGATTGGGATTTTACCGTTGCCATTTCGTGCCTGAACAATTGAAAATGTAGACGTGTTCAAATGAGCAGCCTCATTCAACGGGGTTTGATTTTAATAAATTGATTCATGATGCAGGAAGGTCTCCTTTGTTACTCAGTGTGTATTTGTGTTCCTCGTGAGCATTGCTCCCCTATAGGATTTTCTTTCCAGCCCGGTCCCCCATTCCCTAAAATGTAGACATACACACAAATATATTGCATACTTATATTCATGAAATACAGATGATATAAGTAAATTGAGTATAGGTCAGAAGTCTTAGTAGAGGAAGACCGGGAGATGTACGCAGATGAATGGATATCTGATGATGGAGGGAGGCACGTACACACACACTCGTTTAAATGGATAACTGGAATAATTTAGGTTTAAGCAATGATCAATACAAAGTGACTGTATTGATGACTGACAGAAAAACGTTCATGGCGAGAGAGGTTCAGCCCCACCCCGTCAGTGAAAAGACCACCGGCTCCAGTTGAACCACTCGATGAAGAGGAAAGGCTCATTTGATATGCGGGTGATGAAAGTTAAGGATGTCAACGAATTTGAGGAATTCTTATTCAGGTCGATCCCAGAGACTGAAGGTCTCATCCAGATAGCAACAACACACCTGGGGGGCCTATCGACGCTCAGGGCCCGGGGCCGTTGACACGCTGGGTCCCATTAGTCCCTCCTAATTAAAGGTTGGGTGTGGGATTTGCGAAACGCCAGCAGATTTTGAAAATACACAACTCAAATGGTCCTACCCCTTCTCCTTCAACGCTGACTCTGACTCCACCCATTCCATGTACATGGACGCGCACTATCACGAGCGGAGCGCGACACAGATGCGCGAGAGCGAGCCATTAGCTAGTTAGCTAGCTCCAGTAGATACCGCAGGATAACAACAGACAGAAGCTTGCTCTGGGTCACGAGCTTTGAGTACGTGCACGAAGGGGTCACACGCGCGGGGAGCGGGGGAGGGGGAGTGCAGTACGACCGTTTGATTGACGTACTTACTGTAGCTCCTAATGCCACTACAGTGGGTTCTGAGAATCATTGGCTGGGAGATTTTGAAGCCCTGCCTGTTCCACAGATTGATTGACTCTGTTTAATTTTCATATGTCAGTACTTCTGACTCAGTGGCTGTAAGTGGGTTATGATAAGGATTTAAAGTAATTTTGCAAAAATAGGTCCAAAAAGAGAATTCCAATTACCCAACCTTTAATCATCTGCTCTTCCATCTTCAGCAAAAAGAAATAAGAAAGCAACTTGTTTATCTCCTGAGGGACATGAGTCACAGCTAGAAGAACAGCAGAATCATATAAGGCTAAAAAAATAGAAATATACACAGGATGCAAGCAAGCATTGTGTAACAATAGAAAATAATGTTATTTATGTTGTTGGCAGAAAGCTACACAGCAGAGTAGAGCACCTGTTATGGTCTGTACATTAAGAGAATGCAAACACTAGACCCAGTAAAGTGCAAAGGACACCATGCAGTATGCAGCAAAAAGTGGTTTGAACATGAGTTGCTATTCGTCGTGTTCAGCCGAGCAGCAGCAGCATGCAGCACGCTCACTCTGTCAATCTTGGGGGCTACTAACATGTCACCCAAATGCTGTCCTGTGATTAGCTTAACCACCATGGCACCCACTCAGAAAAGTCTAGTGGAGGAGAGTATTTACAGTGACGCTTTTGTGGGGAATCTTCAAGAGTAGCAGGTCATAAGAGCAAATGTATGAGATGACATGGATTTAGCTGATGCTTTTATACAATAGAAAACGTACAATGAGTGCATTCAAACAATGAAGATGAATCCCAGCAATTGCAAAGCATCATTCAAGTACACATTACAAAATCCATCAAATAACGTAAGTTCATTTCATGAATTGCCGTAGTTCTAGACTGGAGATGACACGAGCCTGGACCCAAAGCTACGGGCGCTTCTGGATGAGGATGGGACGTGTTCTCCTGAAGGGGTGCATGTATCTGCCTAGCAGGTAGTCAAGGACAGCAGGTCATCCAGGGCCACACCCGTGTTCCGCTCCGTTCTGAAACCACACACTGACACCAGAGTTCTTGCTATCGATGGAGATGTCGTGGATGGGAGATGCCTTTCCTGGAAGGAAGATCAACTGAGGCTCGTCCAGATGGAGCCATCTGTGTTTCATATTTTAGTGAAGTAACCAATAAACAAAAGGTTTAATTATGTAATTTTGTGCATATTAAAAATAATTATATAGGATACAGTGCATAATCGGTGGTTTGAGCAATGAGCACATGCAGCTTTTGTGGTTTGCTTTTATTTTCGACATGGGCGCAGTAAGGATTCCTTTAATATCACATTCCATCCATCCATGGTTGTTCCTTTCATAGACTCGTGACCGCTTCGTCTACAGGAGTGGAAACTGCTGTGCAATGCTGCAAGTGATCCACAAGATGTCACTGTGCTTTTAATTTCCAAAGTTTCAGAGCTTCGAATCCCAAGCTTCCGTGTTCACGTGATGTGTTCGCGGTATGTCCCCGTGACGACAACGCCAGTGACGACATCGCCAGGGAACTTGAGTGAAACACAACGACGTTTCAGTAAAAAAAATACGAAGACATTCCTCAAATATAAATATTAACCAAATATTATCCATCCTATAATATAATCATGTAGTATTCACTTTTTATGAGAATGTCATGTTATGTTTCCATGGGCAACAAATCTCGCGGAACACCGGTGTTCCTAAACTCGCGCACAACTGGAACTTTCTGAATTATGCAAGCGCGTGATCACGCACGGAAAGTTAACACCACCTTGGGCCATTACAGACTGGTTTCACAAAGTTTGTAATAATTAATAAATGATTATCTAAGCCTCAAGTCGTAGAAGAAACTTCCAAAGGCCGACAATACATGCTAGTAAGTAGCTTAATTAAAAGTTAATATGTAATCAATAATTATGTAGGTTTATGTCATAGTATAGGCATATCCTCTACACATGTATCAATTCAAATAATAATGTCCAGGCCAGACGTTTCATGCTTTTATGGAAAATGCAACCGCAGCTGCCGCCGATTCACAGGAGATGCGCTAGAGAGGCAGATATCAAATAATGTCTTCAACTGTCACTGCTTTCGGAACCAGGCTGCTCCCAGCCCGTCCACCACGTCCCACCTGCGGCCCATGTCATTGTCTAAATCCTGCTCCACTCCACTCCCCACAAATAATACGAGGATTTCCATAACAGCCCTAATCTCATCAGTCCCACAAATCAGAATCCAATACAACTTCTGGTTCTCCGAGATCAGCGCAGGCCTGCACCCTTTACGTAACAGCGGTTGAATCCCGTTTTGAATTAATGCCATCGATGACGTTTCATGCCGCCTCCTTTGCTGCATCCTCTAGTAGTAGTATCGTGTGGATCCAGGGGCAGTAGAGGATCACTCGTTACAGTTCCCAGGGCTTCTAATAAAGGTTACGAATGCCGTTTTGGCTCCACCGCGGTGTCCGCCCAGGGGGAGCCGCGCCGTGCTGCTGCTCCTGCGGGGCGCAGAGCGCAGCGTTCAAGCCCCGCTGCCTGAGCCAAGATGTCTGGCGCTGCAGCTCCAAGCGAGCAGCCTAGCCTAACCCTTTTTCCACATTGGGGGGGAGGAGGAGAGCAGGAGGGATCCTTGAGTCCTGTCGCGCAACTACAGTAGACTAGAGGCTGTACTTTTCGACTTGCTCTGTCGGGAGTCTGGGGCAGCACAGTGATCTACGGGAGGGTAGTCAGAAATAGCCTTCAAATGCGATTAGGTATGACGGATAGTGGCGAAGGGTTTCCGCGGCGCTGTGCGTAAAGATGAGGATTCCTCCAGTAAGTATCTGCATCTGTTTATCGGGATACTATTTCAGGGGCTAGACTACACGTTTCACTACTATCACAACGCCTGAAGCCTACTTGCTTCTCTGCAATACATATTTTACTCGTGCTAATCCCGTAAGGACGTGTGTTCCTGGATCGGTGTGGCACTTCCAGAGGACGGTGTGTTTAACGTAACAGCAGATCGACTACATGTTACCGGGATCATATAACGTTTACGTGCTTACGAGCTCTGGGGAAACTGCATGTAAATGGTAGTAGCATTTTATAGCCATCGTTATTATTGTTCTAGCTGGATAATTATGCACAGTGGGCAGTTTGGTCCAAGTTTACAACGCGCCGACCAGTCCAGTAAAATAAATGGCTGTGAAGCCACAAAGCCCCCAGCGGGTGTACAGGGCGTTGGTGTGGTACCCGGTAACGCAGCGAAGAGCTGCCGCTACTCGGCGCACGAACCACCGGAGAAACGCTTGTGGCTAACAGACGCATTGTGTGTTGTAGTGTATTGTGTTGTGTTGTCCGGACAAAGTGATAGTTTGTAAGGGTTCCGCTCTCTGTGTGTACCTGCCTGCGCACATTGCTACGAGTTATCCACACTTGGGGTTCAAAACTGTTGGTGTTCACTTATTGGCGCCCCTTGAGTGGTGTTGATACTCTTTTTCAGTTAGCAACATTGTAAAAAAATATGACATTATATGAATGTGAATATGTATGAAATAAATATTCATTGTTGGTTTAACACTGATTGCATTAGATTTTCAATGGCCTCTAATATTGTCAACAACTGTTATTATGCAGAATCTATGTCGACTGTTTATTTTGAGGAACTAGTTTTGTGCTCAGTTTGTGGCTGGCTTGTATTCATTGGTTTTTATTTTTCAGGTTATAAACCATACATATCATTTTGGACATACAGATGTTTTTTAAAAGTTAATCAAGTTGATAAAAAAATAAAGACTACAGGCTTAACACAGCAAAGAAAAATGGCCAAGCAACATTGCACATAACGTTGCATAAATGTCGTCTCAAATATTAATTCCCTATATTGCCAGTAGCCTTCTATATTAAGTTAAACAATCAGCCTTTTTAAAAGCGATCTAACTAATGAGTGCAGTTGCCCAGGCAGGGAGTTTGGTCAGGTTTACTATCTGAAGTAATTGAAGATGACCTAAAACATCTGGGTTGGAGATTCAAGCTACTTGTATTCACATCTTTGTGTGAATATCTATTGGTCGTTTTTCTCAGTTAAGTATTGAACTGCTCTTCTATAATGAGATCCAACTCATGTTTACATTGTTAAGTTTAATTACCAATGTTCTCTTTTTATCACAACAATATTCTTTTTTTTAAGTCACTCTTTTGTTCCAGGTGTAATTTTAATTAATTTGACTATTACAATAGTAAATTACTAGTGGATATAATTACAAGATAAGTTCACCTGATATGCAATATAAATATGTGCTCTTGGTCACCTGGGGTTATAAAGTAATGTCACGACTTGTCGAGAGCTCCACTACTTTCTGTAATGCGCTGATAAAATCAAAGCCTAGCATAAGACAGTGCACCTCTTCTTCCACGCCACTGTTTATTAGTCACACTGTAATTGGCCAGATCCCATCAAGTTTTCTTTATAGTTTTCCCTTAGATTATTTTCCTGTCATGTATTGGTTATTATCTGTTGAACTATTTATCTGACTACAGGGGGTAGTGCCCAGACTTGTAAGAGATGTAGGGTCACTCCAGGCTTTCATAGCGTATTAAGCTTGCTTCCTCTGAAGGAACCAAGGCAGGCGGCCTCCAGACATTTTCGTGTTGTTTTTTCTTCCTAGCCGTTTTAATGGAGATCAAAACATCCTCATATCTCATAATCAGCTTGGCAGTCGCTTTAGGAAGGCAGGCCTTAAAAGGCACTTGCCTTGACAGGAAGACCACTTCTGTCTTTACCGTTTCCTAAGCTTCAAATCCCGGCAGATTCAACCCCCTTTCTTGTCAGGAGAGATGGAGATACGTTTTTAGATTTCTAGAGCAAGAACGACCTGCTTATTACGTGGGAAGAGGCGAGCCTCCTTGTGGCTTTAACTCTGTGTCATTCAGACTTCTTTGTTTTGATATGTATAAGTCCCTCAATGTTTGTCTCTATTTATTTTTGAATGCCCCGCATTTGCAAATTACACACATTGCCGAAACATACCATGAAATAACGTAAGTATAAAACAAGTATTAAACCAAACGTTAAGTTATAAATAACTTCTTGCCCCTCTCTCTGACACACACACACACACACACAACACACACACACACACCACACACACACACAACACACACAACCACAACACACCACACAACACACACACACACACAACACGATCCACATGTGTGTGTGTCACAGTGTAGCCTCTTGCTGGAGAACGGGAGACAACTCCCAGATACTCCGCGCGAGCATTTCCAGTCGTCATGGCGTGGTGGATTACCCTAATGCCGCGTATCGTCTGTCACGCCGACCCTATGAGGAGTGAGTCGGCATGGGTCTAACAGAGGAAGTAACGATGGAAGTCTTTTGCTGTGTCCACTTCTTGCGATCTGCAACGAAACTTTGTGGACAGCGTGACCGGCTGGCCGACACAATACGAGATTAGACAAGGCCCTGTTAAAAAATAGAAATAGAAGACCCATGAACCTGGCTGGAGTGGGTGTTCTATATCTTGCCGTTTATTGATGCATTCGTTTGCCAGTCAGGCGTATTTGTCGTCCGGGACCAATGTTTGGGCCGTCTTAGATTTGGTGGGCATTAGCGGATGTACGAACGTGTGCGGTGTGCCGTCTGTCAAGCCAAGGTCGATGTTGGATTGTTACATCGCCATCGGATCGATATATATTTTGGTTCAATAGAGGCTGCCTTTTTCCCAGTAGTGTACTGTTCCAGTTTAGGAAGGAAAAAAACCTTCTTTTCC
>OLKM01001453.1:0-45000 GCA_900291075.1 Melanogrammus aeglefinus
CAACGACGCACTTAGAGAACCCTACAGACGCCTACAGACCCAACGGACACACTACGAGAACCCAAACGGTGCACTTAAAGAACCCTTAACAGAGCACTAGAGGAACCCTTTACAAGACGCACTAGAGAACCCAACGGACACACTAGAGAACCCCACGGATCCACTAGAGAACCCTACAGACGCACTAGAGAACCCTACAGATGCACTACAGAACCCTACGGACGCATTAGAGAACCCCACAGACCCACTAGAGAACCCTACGGACGCACTGACTACAGAACCCCACGGACCCACTAGAGAACCCTACGGACGCACTAGAGAAAACTCTACAGACACACTGAACCTACAGACGCTCTGAAGAGAACCCTGAAGAGAACCCTACTGACGCTCTGAAGAGAACCCTGAAGAGAACCCTACTGACGCTCTGAAGAGAACCCTGAAGAGAACCCTACTGACGCTCTGAAGAGAACCCTACGATTCCTATGGATGCACCAATCACAATTGAGATCTGAGGATTTAACGAAATAACGGACCTTTCTGTTCTCTAGCTAATGGTTAGAAAACACACTACTATCTGCAACATGCTACGTGATAACAGCTTCTTCTACACAAACATTGTGTTCACTGGATATTTAAGAGACCTGTGTATCTATTTGTGTAGTTTATTTCTTTCTTGCGAGGGTTACATACTGCAGATGTCCTGATATATAACTCAAACAAATTACTCATTCCCTTAATTCGCGGGGGGGCAAATTATCAGGATATAAATTCAAATGAAGTGAATCTGCATTCATTATCTCGAAACAAAACACAATCTATTTTTGTTACGCAGTTCGTTTAGAGTCAGTGGACCAACTGACCATCTATAAATAGCTATTTGGTTTGTTTAACAAATGATGGGGTCCATGTCTGGACGCCACCGCCGGTGACAGCGGCCTCCGCGTGAGGGCACAATGGAGATGGAGGGAGGGAGGGCGACGAAAGACTCACTGTAGCCATTGTCCTCCTCTTTAGTCCCATCGATGGTTCCATCCGCCTGCAGCTGTAAGTGGAAGCCCTGGCGACTGTAGAGCTTCGTCACGATGCCCTTCAGTTGGGGTTCTGCGAAGCGGACACACACACACGTACAGACACACACACACACAAACAGGAAAAACAGGGAAAAACAAGTGGTCAGTGATACATCTCTGGAGTCACGACCGTAAAGACATGAGTCACGTCTTACCAGGAACCAGAGCCCTTTCAGGTCATCCTTTGTTTCAGTGAATAAGCTTTATTTGCATGTCAATCCTGATCACATCAACAGCTTCTAAACATGTTCCTGGAAAATAAATAAATGTAAACTCATTTTTACACGTAGTGCTACAGAATAGGGATGTAACAGTTATTGTGACCAAAATTATCCCATTTTTCGGTATTATCGCGGTATTTTTAAATACCCAAAGAATGGCCATACTTCACTTAGTCCTCTTAGAAGGTAGGGATGGGCGACGATTGTCGAATAGTCGGAGTCACGTAGAATATCGAATAATGATTGTGACTATCGTTATCTATTACACGGCTCTTCTCAATGCTGTTGAATGCTCCGTTCACTTGCATGGGCCTTCACAACTTCTGGTGGTGAATTTTTTTTTTTATATCGTATCACTCTGCAAGTAGTCGGTTAACTTATCAACCCCAGCGTCCTCGGTTGCTAAGCGACGTCAACGACTTTGGCGGACCATTTCTCTGCTGATCAACACTACGAATGCTGGTAACAAATGAATTGTAAAAAGACACACCGTGTGAAGTAATTTTTTTGACGTGTCTTGTTCACCGTCATGCAGGCTGTGTTTAAATAAATATACAGCGATCTGTTTTTGGCGCATGTAGGCCTATCTGCCTAAGCCCTGCCTAATAATTTTGATGTCGAATGTTTATGGCGCAGTTGGTGAGATTAACAGATAGATTTCATACAAATCATAGAAACCTCTCCCTGTGTCATTGTGTGTGCGTGTATCCGAGGTGCGTGTGTGCGTGCGTGCGTGGGGGGTACTTGATTGACCGATTTTCGAATATTATTCGAATACTTCTCAGCGAATATTGAATAGCATTTTTGCCTGAAATGCACATTCCTATTAGAAGGCTGATGGATGTCCCTGAGCCGCTCCTCTTATCCCACCATTGATC
The DNA here is from genome assembly GCA_900291075.1 of Melanogrammus aeglefinus. NCBI lineage: Eukaryota > Metazoa > Chordata > Actinopteri > Gadiformes > Gadidae > Melanogrammus > Melanogrammus aeglefinus. The sequence continues at coordinate 2,170 of OLKM01001453.1, forward strand.
CAATTCAAGAAACTGTAAAACAATAGCATTTTTGCCTGAAATGCACATTCCTATTAGAAGGCTGATGGATGTCCTGAGCGCTCCTCTTTCCACCATGATTCCAACTTCAAGAAACTTAAAAACATTATAGGCTACCCAGCGCGCCTGCGCGGCAATTTCAGGAGACTCGGATGAAGCCCTGGGAAGGATTTTAGCACACGGTTTCCACACCGCGGGTGCGGTTATCCATCAAGATAATCATTTTATTTGAAATGAAAACGTTAATTGTTATTGACAACATTTTTATCGGGGTTTACCCTTACACCGGTAACCGTTAAATCCCTACTAAAGAATAAATGCTTCTACTTTTTATTAGGAGGCAGAGGCAGCAGTTAAAAAAAGAGTCACATATTAGAGGAGAAAATGTGCTTTCATTCGTCAAGGAGTCCACACAAGTCTGTGGGTGTCGCAAGGACAAACGCTGGCACGAAATGATCATTAAACAACAACCGTATAGGAAAAAGTAATAAGCGTCTAATGAAACAAACAAACAGTTGAGGCTGCGTCAGCTTGTCGCAGAAGGAAAACAGCCCCCAAGACGTCTGGAACACACTTGGTGCTGGAGCGAGCGCCACTCCCTGGTCACGTGACACGTCGCTGTCAGCGATGCCGAGCTGAGGGCTGCTGAATCCACGCTCAGGTTACCTCGTGAACGCACCGATCGCCTCGACGCTCGCCTGAACAGACATTTTCCTTTAAGGTCTACTCCCCCCCCCCCCCAGATAGTGTACATCCCGTGCAGACGCCCGCAAACCTTTCAAGAGATGTAACATTTGCATTTTATTAAAAAGCATGTAACGCTTTAAAAAAACGCACTGCGCTTCCGTGGTCACACCGTTTAACGCTGAGATGTGCAAAGACGCTCACTGTGGATTTGAAAAATAGAAGAACAAAGGGAAGGATGGGTGGGGTCTTTTATAATGTGTGAGTGCATAGTGTGTGTGTGTGTGTGTGTGTGTGTGTGTGTGTGTGTGTGTGTGTGTGTGTGTGTGTGTGTGTGTGTGTGTGTGTGTGTGTGTGTGTGTGTGTGTGTGTGTGTGTGTGTGTGTGGTGTGTGTTTGTGTGTGTGTGTGTGTGTGTGGAGACACGCAAGCATGTGCCTATAGTATGCACATGGACTTAGTGCACACACACACACAGAATATTCGATTGGATGGCAACCTTCTCATCACCACACCCAACCACTTTTCCGGCTGGAGTGTGAAGTGTGGCATTACACGTTGTGTTATGTAATACACACACAGACATGCACACGCACGCACACACACCCACATACACCCAGAAACACACATCCACAGAAACATGCACAAACTCACAAAACACACACTATCCCTCTCTCACCACAAACAGACACAGCAACCAATAGACTCTCTTTTTTTTCGCTCACACACACAAACACACACACACACACACACACAAACACACAAACACACACACACATACACATGGAGACACTCCTATTCCATGGCGGCTTCCTCCATGGGGTTGGGACCGTTATGGGGGAGTAAGGAGTGAGTGTAGGAGCCACATGGTTTGAGGTAAAGGGGGAGTAAGGAGTGAGTGTAGGAGCCACATGGTTTGAGGTAAAGGGGGAGAGAGGAGAGTGTGTAGGAGCCACATGGTTTCAGGTAAAGGGGGAGAGAGGAGAGTGTGTAGGAGCCAAATGGTTTGAGGTAAAGCGGGAGAGAGGAGTGTGTGTACGAGCCTCAGGGTTGGGGAGGAAAAGGGGGGAGGCAGGAGTTTGTTTAGGAGCCACAGGGGGAGGTAAAGGGGGAGAGTATAGAGGAGTCACAGGGTGAATCAGCAGCATTCTATACATGTAGACCTTAGAAATAGCCCCAGATGTTCACCTGCCTCCCACAACAAAGCCGGGAAAACATGGCAACTGGATGGTAATAACTCAGAGTAGACCCGTTCTCACAGGCCTGTTCTTGACTACCAGGGGACATTTTTAAAATTGTAGTTGCAATCAGCTAAGTTAATGAAGTATATGATAATATATATATATATATAATTTTTCTTTTAGCAATTCCCCGCTGCAGTTACCATGGACTTTGATGTTCTGTTTTACACAGCACATTATTCATATTAATGAGAAAAACATTATGTCCAGTCTAGCTCCACTGGTTAAGGAACGCATTACAAGTGCTACACTTCATTACCACACAGTCCACCCATGCTAAGACTGAATGCACTCACAGTATTTGAAGATAGTAAGATGCTTTGGATAAAAGTGGGTTGTCCAAATAGCCAGGAGCTTCTCTCATCCTGTGCTGTGCAGACCCCAGAGAAAGATGCCTGACTGGTCCTATGGCACTTACCCAGAAAATAAAAGCCACCCTACTCATTTATTGATGTTTTCTTTTCCGCTTGGAAGTTCAAGTAACTCCTGCTTTCAGGGAGAAAATGGTGGCTTTTGAAATGCCTCAATTTGAAACTGGTAAATCATATTAAAGCTAAAATATATTTAGTGGTATTGTATGGCCAGTCAAACATGCCTCAGATAAACGTTGGTAGTGTCCACTGGTCCACTTTTGTTCCTGGAAAGTTCCTGAGAAATGCTTCCATTTGTATGTTTTTTGCAAATCTTCTACAGTGCAATTCAATGAATTATATCACTCTATATCCCAATGTATATATAAGCCTATCCTATGATTAAATATTTTTCTAAAGCCTGGCCATCTGTTTTGCTATATATTATATCATGGCCATTTGGAGCGAATAACCATTAATATGCCCCATAACGATTATATTTCCGCTCTATGGGTCTACCTAGCCTATATAATTTCCCTCTGTAGTATCTTATTTTCCTTTCAATACTTCAAAAAAGACAAGAATAATCAAACCTCTAGTGGTTTGATTCAATCAAAAAATGAGTTCATAGACTTAGTGAAAACATACACAATATGACATAACGATCGTCTACCGCAGAACAGACCTGGCCTCCGCCGCCTCCTCTTCTTGGAGCCAAAGAGTTTGACGCGGGAAAAGACGCTCAAGCGACTGGGCTTCTCAGAAGCTCCCTTGGCCTTATTCGGACTGCTAACACAGCGGCAGGCATTGGTTTTCTCCCGCTCCCTCGCCTGCCTTTTCTGCCGGATGAGGGAGCTAGGCAATTGCTGCAGCCATGGCCAGTTTGGCGGTGGTCTGGACACAAGTTCCAGACTAATGTTCAAATGAAAAAAAAAACTCGCCTGAATGACGAAACTCGTATTCGAGGAAAAACCCAAATGTCCAGTGGTTGAAAAAACCAAGCAAGAAATAATAAATAATAAACGGAACAGACGAAAGCAGTTAGCTCTACACGTCGGTATGTTGCTTTGAAGTCATGCATGCGCCTTCCATCGATTTCATGTTGGATTGTTTTTGATCGATTTTCGCAACTCGGTTTTGTGGATCTTCGTAGGGGAGGGGGGGAGAGAGAAGTAGGATAATTCGCAATAAAAAATAAAAAGGCACAAATGTTCCACTCTAGTGTTCCACGGAGTTGTCCCTCCAGCTCCCTGTTGGTAGCAACATTGCTGAGACGCAAGTTTTCAGTTGTTATCCTCCGGAAACCTTTTTTAACGTGATCCTTTCTTGACGTGAACCAACGAAAAGTCAGACTTGCAGGTTATCGTACACGTCGCAGTAAAAAGTCCATCCAAATGCACCTGTTCGCCAACGTAAATACGCGATGCTTTCAGCCAGCTCTCACGAATGAAAGCCCTGCTCTACCCGCTGCTGACAATCTTTAAAAGGCAGGCGGCAGATCGGAAGAGAGAATCACTGCGGAGAATGCCGCTCTTCTTTTTTTCTCCCGCTTTCTTTTTTTTCTACTGAAGCAAAGCCACGCGCGGTGTGAGGCGCGTCGCTTCAGAGGCGGGAGTCGCGCGCCGGCGGGAGGAAAGCGCAGTTTCAGCTGCACCGCTTCCCACCCAGAACCCGTTGCAGCGCGAGGAGGGAGGTGGGAGGAGGGACGAGTTGTGTTGGAGGGAAGCGGACTGCACAAGGGGATGATACCTATGTGCTGTGTAGATGCCTGTTATCTGTGCTGTGAACTAAAAAAAAGTTTGAAACATCCACCGTGAGCCACATCTCAGAATAAAGAATATAGTGAGAGAGGAGAGGGAGAGTGGGAGAGAGGATGGATGAAGGCAGATTGCGACCAAGAAACAATGGAGAGGGAAATTAAGAGTGTCGGTAAAAAACGGTTAGGTCAATATGGCCAAAGCTCTTGTTCTGTGAAACCAATATAACCAATAATAAAACATCAAAACATGTTATCAATATTTTTCTGAAGTTATTATGGGTGGATTCCAAGATTTGTGCTATCTGGGTTCTGTTGCTTTGCACGCACACAAACCTAAACTCAGACCCCCAACCATGTCTATGTTTATGACCTCGGTCTGTTTTATTTTGAAATGTTTTATGGTTTGTTTACCTTGGCGTGCCCCTGTTAGCCCATTGCACCTTTACACACAGACCTTAAGTTACTCAAGGTTTTTTAAAGTTAGTAATATTCATTTGGGGTGTCCAAAAAGGAGGCCAAGTTTGGTCGTCATGTGTTTATATATGTTAAACAAATAGCATGCCCACATATACTATAACATAAATACACATACATATAAATACTATAACTGCCCTGATGATCCCGCGGAAACGGTATGGTTTCTACACGCCAGCAGTACCTCCACTGAGGTAAGGTGCTGACGAATGGCACGTTGTGGCCGATGTAGAAAGCAGTCCCATCACACCCTTCTCTGGTCCTGCCTCCTCCCGCTGCTCGCGCACAGCGCCCCTCTACTGCCATCTACAGGTCTGGGAACTGCTTGTTCAGGGCCATTTTTAATGATCTTTCAAATAACACGCGTTCGACAAATGATTCAAGCCTGGATATTCCCTGAATACAATATACGAATGGCTATGATTAGGGTTGAAATATCCTAACGCACAAAAAAGTAGGTTTACTATTGGGTAATTCCTGTTCTCATAGGTCTACGTTAAAAAAAAGTGCATTTACTTTCAATTAATTCATGTCATCGTCTGAGAAATTGTTCTGAAACAAAAACACGTTAAAAGACATTTCAGATCAGCGTCGCCTCAAAGTTAGTGATCGCCTCGGCAGGAATCCTGCTGGAGCGATCGGGAATTCAGCACCATGGAGAGCTCAGAGACAGCTCAAAGTCAAGATGAACTAAAAGCTCTGTCCCGCCATGAGTTGCCATGAAGAAATAAACTCCGTATGTGCAGACCTACAGTGCCTACAATCAGACGAAAATATTGCGTTTTTTCCTTCTAAATACATAGATTACCTAATCAGTATAAACAATGGAACAATGTGATAGACAGAGCAAATCAACTGCTGCCTACCTGATACGGACTTTCGGAGGGGGAAGCTCATGATCATTCCGAAGCAGAGCCCGATCTGGGTGCGCACAGACTAGTCCCGGGACGTTGAAGTAAATGCGAATAGTCGTGAGACGCGAGAAAGTTCAATACATTTGTCAAGAAAAGAGAGAAAAAAGAGAGAAGAAACGGTCCTGGGCGTAGTGGAGGAAGCTCCGAGGAGGGGCCACACAGGAAGATCATTAAAGGACATTAGCGATGTTCCATTATGACTTCTCAAACGCTCATTAAACATTCATCCAGTGGGCTGTGGATCCTAACCATATGCTATTGGGCGAGGACACTGCTGCGTTCAGTGGGCAATACTGGAGAAAAGTGATGGGGAAAAGTGGTGGAAATCGCATGGGCGGAGATTGTGCTTTGTGTCTTGTGGGACGGAGAAGACTTGGCGCTCATGTTACAGAAATCATGTAAAATGAGACGATAATGCATCGGGTAAACGGGTTATGCAGGCCTTTCTATTTTCCACTGAAAAAATAAATATCGACTTACTGGAAGGACAACGTGCATTCATTCTGGCTTTTAGATAACAAGATTTTTCAGTCTAAACTTGTAGGATGTGTTATTTTACGGACCACACGTTTGCTCGCCTGGCTCTTAGACAAACAAGCGTCTTTGTTTGTCCACACAGCAGATTTTAATTATATTTCCATGTTTGGTCGGTGGTCTGCTAATGATAAACAGAGGAATAGTCTACGTGTGCACGGTGTTTATGTAGGCCTAATGAACACTAAATCTGAAAACAATTATCGTAATTACAATAATAAAAGCACTTAGCAAATGGTTCGCAAATCTCAGGGTTTGCGGAGGTAATGATGATGAATTGATTGTTTACATGTTTGGCCGCTAGATGGCGTGAATGCACCGTGAAAAGCGGCAGGCAGTCTGAAGCGCTGACGCATACAATGTTTACAAACGCATACATTTTTTTTAAGAAGAAATCAACTAATAAATCAATTCAAAAGGAACCAACGCATTCATTTATACATCCATGATATATATTACTAACAAAATAGTGACGATTGATTGTACCGCAGGCCTTGACTCCGGGTAATCCATCCCTCTAACCTCACAAACACGGCCAGCCTATGTGCTGTTTGTACGGCCAAGGTCAGAAACATAACACAGAAACAGAAGATTTATTTGTTCGAGTGCTCAATATTCCTGTATATCGATCAGGCATGGTGTAGTATTACGGATGCGAGCCAGATGATTTAAATGATCCGATATCAACCAGTGCTTTTTTTTTTAAACAAGCCTAACGCCATCTGACAGATCTAATAGGCTCCAGATCAGACTGCATGATGGGATAAAGTGCTCCGGTCTATGTGCTCCGCTGCTCATGTCTGACCTTCAGTGATGTCAACGCTCTTTTATGAGAGTTCTATGGAATCACGGGATTTAATTGAGGCGACTGGAGAAGGTTGCTTTGTAAAACAAGATCTTTATATAACACTATAAGGATAAGGTACAGATCTGCGGGGGTTTCATAACAGACAGGCTCAACTTTGATTCCTACGGTGGTGATTAAAGATAGTTTTTTCCCCTTGTAAGGGCTAATACGAAAAACCCTTAAACAAAAGGTTTTATAAGGTTATATGCACCTTATATGCACTATATACACAACAGCCTTATCATTTTTTTTGTAATTAATGTAAATGAACCAAATCCATTAAAACATGTGGCACAAATCGAACCAGTGGATGATCTGCAACTACATCAACGCCAAAGTTCTATGTTCCTGAACTGTGTTCCGTCATGGAGGACAGATGGGTGAACAGCTCTGCAAACAGACTGATCCTACCCACTCATGCAGGCCTTTACCTCCATACCGCCTGATAGAAAAGGTGTCCTTGGCTTTGCATACCGGCTACGTAAAGCCTTGTGTGTGCAATGCTGAATGTAGACGTGTGACATGTCACGTGTGCACACAGTGCAACAAAACGCCCCTAATGAACAAATGTCTCCATGGTAACACAGGTTGCTCAGCCCTCGATCGCCCATCACTCTCCCCGTCACTCCCGTCCCTCCCTCCGGGACCCCAGACATAGAGATCGAACCCCCTGCTGGGCCTGCTGCCGGTTCATCACTATCACCATGGGGGGGGGGGAAGAGAGAGAGAGTGAGAGAGAGAGAGAGAGAGAGAGAGAAGAGAGAGAGAGAGAGAAGAGAGAGAAGAGAGAGAGAGAGAGAGAAAGAGAGAGAGAGAGAGAGAGAGAGAGAGAGAGAGAGAGAGAGAGAGAGAGAGAGAGAGAGAGAGAGAGAGAGACCATTTGCGTCGGAGAGCCCAGAATGTGAGTCTGCTGTAGCCGTATTAACATACACTGCCGAAGAAAACACCATCTATTGCTACCATTTCCAAATGAACAGGTCATGCACGCAAAAATTTCTAAAAGGTTAGAAATAATATTAATGCTACCGTTATTCTAATAAAACATAACTCGACATAATATACTTTAAAACTCTCCGTCAAACTGTGATTACAGTGCGCATAGCCATCCGTTCTAGTTTCATCACTTCACCAGTTCGGATTATAATCCTGCCGTTAAAAATAGGAAAGAACCCTGCTGTTGTGGGCGTCTCTGGCCCCTAGAGGGCAGCACCTCATTCGGAAAAAGAGAACAACGAGAATATGCGTACTGTCAAGGATGAACAGCACACTGACCTTTGCTTCATGAGGTATGACCAAACAATTAACAGTGGCTCTTCTTCATAACAGCTTGCGGCTGTGCCGGTAACCCACTGCCATGATTTTTATGCTTAATTTAGACTAAGTTTTTACCAGGGGAAAGCGATGACTCTACGGCAAACTTGACCTTGCCAAATGATAATTATTAGAGGGTCGAAACTGGAGATCAAAGATGCGTGAAGACGCCCATAGGCAAAAACATGATCAGTACACTGACGATGGCAACCGTCAAACAAAAAAGAGACAACACAAAAGCAAAAACACATGGAGGCATAACCTCCAAACCCAATCAGGACAACTACACCCAAACGGCGCTCCACCAATCACCCTATTGCACCAGTGGACCAACAAATGCTGCCACTGTGTGCGCACCGTGTCCTTCTTCCACCACATCATCATCATCATCATCATCATCATCATCATCATCATCATCATCATCATCTCCCGGCGAACGCTTAAGACCCCCCCGAGCTGCGCGCGGCGCACGTGTTACCATGGCGACGGCACCACACGTAGGAGGGCGTGTGTGCGTGCGTCGTGGAGCGAGAGAGAGAGAGAGAGAGAGAGAGAGAGAGAGAGAGAGAGAGAGAGAGAGAGAGAGAGAGAGAGAGAGACGGAGAGAGAGAGAGACGGAGAGACGGAGAGAGAGAGAGAGACGGAGAGAGAGAGAGAGATGGAGAGAGAGACGAGAGAGAGAGAGAGAGAGAGAGAAGAGAGGAGAGAGAGAGAGAGAGAGAGAGAGAGAGAGAGAGAGAGAGAGAGAGACAGAGAGAGAGAGAGAGAGAGAGAGAGAGAGAGAGAGAGAGAGAGAGAGAGAGAGAGAGAGAGAGAGAGAGAGAGAGAGAGAGAGAGAGAGAGAGAGAGAGAGACAGAGAGATGGAGCGATGGAGAGGAAAGAGGATGGGGGGTTGGGTGTGAAGTACCTCCCACTGTCCCCACACACCCCGCCCCACCCACCGCCGCCCCTCCCCCTATAGCCATCCAAGGCTCCTCCGAGCTAAGTGGAGGCGGCGGGGAGCATGGACTGCAGCACACATGAGACTGCTGCTCATTACCCGAGTCGATCCTGCTGTCTGTCTGTCTGTCAGTCTGTCAGTCCATTTGTCTTGTCTGTCTGCCCTACGCTGCGATGCACCTGAAGCCATGCCGACCAAGGTGGATGGAACGCATCACAATTGAAGGAAGAAACTGTGAGTCTAGGCTGGAAAGATAGCTGGAAGGCAGGTCTCCACCCCGATGGCTCATCATTAGTTTAACACTGTGAGTCGAGAGTCCTCTCTCTGACCCGGTCCCCGTGCCTCAGACGAGGCTGAGCCCTTCCCCATTGATTGTGCTGTCGTTCATCTCAGCTGCTCGAGGGCCTGCCGGTGTCTCCGGCCCCGCTGGACTTCTGTGTGAACCTGTGTGAACCTTGAGATGGACGATTTATCATTTCCTAAGTATAAGTTGTTGAGGAAAGTTAAGACGAAGTCAATGGAAAAAGTCCAGCGCTGTCGTTGTTTCATCTGTGTAGACTACGATTCAGTTTCAGACGGGGGGAAATAGTGAAGTGTGACAGAGTGTATTAATTATATACCAACCTCTCACCTTTTTGTAAAAACAGATTTTGTTTTCACACACTTCAAAGTCGGCTGTTTCGCTTTCTGCCAGTTTGTCTTTCTGTCTAGGAGATAAACTAATTGCATGTCCATTAGTCATCCAGGAAGGACAAAGGTTGTGAATCATTCTCACTGAAGTGATTCCAGAAGCTGAGCATCTGCCATGACAGACATTTTATTTTCAGTTGTTTTTGTTGTTGTTGTTTTACAAAAATTGGCTGCTGAAGACAAAATACTCATCCGATGGTCCTCTTGCCAAGTCAATTTAACCGACGCCACATGTTCAGTAGTTTAGTTAATTCTTTCCTTCTTTTTTTTGTGCTTCCCTTCTTGACTTGAGCAAACATTGGAATACTTGCTAATGAATGTCTTTGCAAGAGAAAATGTATTTGTATGTGGGGAGACATTTCCCTCTGCATACAAATAAATAATGTGCGGGTGTGTCCGTCTGTGTGTGCCGGGAGGGAAGGGGGTGATTTAATATCAACAACAATCAATCAATCATAGCAACGGCATGGTTTTTTGTTCAACACAGCCTTGAATGCAAAATCCATTGACTACAAAGGCCATGAGGTACAATAAACACACTTTAGATTAAGACAACTTTGAACAAAAATATATTCTATTTAAGTTAACGCAAAAAGAAAGGACACCAAATGTGTGTGCGTGTGTGTGTGTGTGCATGCTTTGTGTGTGTGTGTGTGTGTGTGTGTGTGTGTGTGTGTGTGTGTGTGTGTGTGTGTGTGTGTGTGTGTGTGTGTGTGTGTGTGTGTGTGTGTGTGTGTGTGTGTGTGTGTGTGTGTGTGTGTGTGTGTGTGTGTGTGTGGTGTGTGTGTGTGTGTGTGTGTGTGTGTGTGTGTGTGTGTGTGTGTGTGTGTGTGTGTGTGTGTGTGTGTGTGTGTGTGTGCGTGTCTGTTATGACTACCTGGCTTGTAACCATGTAACACAACCTCAATCAAAGGATCCAAGCAGGGTGTGAAATGGCTTGGCTCGCATGCTCTGAATGACTAATGCTGAGCCAGGGAGGCCGGGCCCATCAGTATGACACATAGAGCCATGCAGGTCACACACAGAACAATTCAGAACACCCCACGCTAAGCACACACACGTATAGAATCATGAAGGTGCATGCAGCACCAGGTAGAATGCTAAACTCCTGTCGTCTTCATGCATGTATAATGAATCAGCGAAGGTTTCTTTGGATGAAATTATCTTCGAAATGAGGAAATAGTAAGAGAACATTATTAAGATCGGTTGTTTCCCTTATCAGAGGCGAATAATTGGACCCTGTTTAATAACTGTTATGTAACAATGGTGAAATCACGTCACCGGAGTATGATTTTGCAGACGTCACTGACAGAAGTGACGCGCGTATGTACGTGTGTTTGTGTGTGTGTGTGTGTGTGTGTGTGTGTGTGTGTGTGTGTGTGTGTGTGTGTGTGTGTGTGTGTGTGTGTGTGTGTGTGTGTGTGTGTGTGTGTGTGTGTGTGTGTGTGTGTGTGTGTGTGTGTGTGTGTGTGTGTGTGTGTGTGTGTGTGTGTGTGTGTGTGTGTGTGTGTGTGTGTGTGTGTGTGTGTGTGTGTGTGTGTGTGGGGGTGTGTGTGGGTGTGTGTGTGTGTGTGTGTGTACGCGCGTGCATTTATCATCATGGTGTTATCGGTGTCGTGATATCCCCCGGGGATTGTGGGTACTGAAAGGGAACACAGTAAGGTGGGAGGCATTGTGGCTGACATTGTGAGTGACAGCTATGCAGGAGGTCACATGTAGAGCTTGGCTAACCTAACATTTATAAACGTAACAACCCACGTTCTGAAGGGTAATGTGTCAACATGTTCCCCCAACAGCACTCAATATTTTGACGAGACTCGGTCTGGGCGTTCAAGCAACGTCCCTGTCTGGACTGGCCTCACTTGAACTAACGTCACCGATAAGATTTGGCGAAATGACTTTGTTGTACCGAATCTGTCGAAGAGCATTTAGCATGAGTGTGCTCTCGCCACAAATATAAACAATAATGTAATGGCACTTTTGCGATTGAAAAGAGCTTTACCAAGCGTCTATCATTAAGACCATAGAGCTTTATTGCTGTTGTTTACCTTTGATTCTTGCACACACAACACTGCTCTTAAGCAAAATTGGCACAACAAAGGGATTTTGATTCATATATATTTCATATAAAATAGTGATTATCTATATTGGTAAGGGAGGTTTAGTGAAGACAGGACAGACAGTAATGATGGTTTGATAATGTGTGTTCTCACTGAGGAAAACAGAAACGATCAGGTAAAGTCATTGAGTAAATGAGTTTATATTGTCGCAATACACCGAACCCTATAGAATGAGGATGATATGCAATAGACCAGAAACACTAACATGTTCAACAAGCCCTACTGCTCCTTTCAATGATAGCATAGCACCCTACACACACATATATATATATATATATATATATATATATATATATATACAGTATATATATAAACATGGGAGTATACTTCGTTGAGTTTTATACAAACCAGGGAGAAAGCTACAGTCAACCGCACACAAACACACAAACATACATACCCAAGACACACACGCACACACAAAAACTGATTCACACACACACACACAAAATGACACATAAATACATACAGTACATACATACACACAAACTGACAGAAACACAAACACACACACAAGCACATACACACAGACACACACACACAACACAAACACACGGTGCCAAATGGGTTAGTGAGTACCTAAACGATTGTTATCGGACAGCATCCATCGGTTGTTGTCGCCAGGACAGGAGGCAGATGAAGGATAAATCATTTGAGGATAAGGGTACGTACCCTCCTTTCTTTTCTTGGCCAGAAGGGATGGACACACTGCCGAACACGCAAGTCATGGAGGATGACTCAATAAGAGGTAGCGTGGCAATATGGATCGCATCACATGTCAAAACCCTCCCATCTGCATCCTGTCCTCTTTTCTAGTCACCGCACACACACACAGTACACACCCTCCAACCCTAACGACCACACATCCACACTTCCTCACAACGTCACCACCGAGAGGCGCCATGTGGCATCTATTGACAACTAGAAGCGAACGGAAGCCAAGATCTTGCTGGAAGAGGAACATAAATGTGTGTTTTTTAATTAAGAGCTTTTTTGGCTAATTTTACCAGCAGCAGCCATCAGAAATAGACGCGCAGTGAAGCGGTGCCAGTCTGAGCACTGCGCTCAAAGAGGCCTGAATCAAAAGGGAGAAGGAAGCGGGGTTCGAGGTACAGACGCCGTCCCAGACGCCACCTGCTTCATGCTGAGTGTCTGGTGACATTAAAATAAATGCCCCAACGTGCTGACGTGGGGAACATTAGGCCACAGCTAGGACTCTGTTTGTTCGACAATGCCAGCTCCAATCCTCAAGCAGTTCAATGCACTTTTCTTTGTTTCTCCACTCAGTCGACCAAATGGAGAAGACAATTCTATTCTTGGACAATATAATCTTTTATTGTCGATTATGATCCATTATTAGAATTTAAAAGAAGAAAAGACAGCTAGCTCCACATCCACACTAGCCTCGTATGACACGTCTACTGTGTAGCAGCCCCACCAACAAACCTATTCTCCCTCCACCCGCTCCAACACCACCCTCCTCCACTTGCCTCCTCCTTCCTGGGCTCAGGGACATTGTAGGCCCTGATGTTAACCACTATCCAGAGACCCGGCGCTCAAAATAACTCGCCCCGTGAGGCTGCCTGGAAGGATTGACTTTACAGGAACGCCAATGCGAATCAATGAAGTAATTACAACCTCATGATTATGTTGATTGCTGATTGACATGGGAATCGTTTTTGGCTGTTTGTCTTAAACCCCGCCCCCTTCAGGGGCGGAGCCATATTCCAAAAGCTTCAAACCTCCCTGACAGGAGTAGCCGTGAGTTGACAGTGGACGGAAGTGAGTCGTTATTAGGGTCATGTGAGCTAAACCCGTAGCGCACACACACACACACACACACCACACAACACACACACACACACACACACACACACACACACACACACACACACACACACACACACACACACACACACACACAGGCACACACAGGCACACACAGACACTCACGCACACAGACTGGCACTCAGTGTCGTGGCGGTCGACTAGCTGCCTAGTTAAATCAATGGTAACACGATGACGATGGATGTCTTAGCATGGTCGTCGGAGCTGGCGGCAGGCACAGGTTGGTGGAGGCGGAGGAGGAGGAGGAGGAGGTGGTGGTTGACGGAGGAGTTGGTGACGGAGGAAGTGGATTGAAGAGGGTGGGTGCATGAGGAGGGGGAGGGGGAGGAGGTGGAGGAGGGGGAGGAGGAGGAGGAGCAGGGTGAGGCCCACAAGGAGGAGACCACGGTAAGAAACATTAGAATAGCACCCTAATGTAAGACAAAACAAGGTGTAGTTCTGCCCCTTGGGTCTAGTCTTAAAGGCCCAGGCCAGTAGACCTGCTGGATCCGGGAATAGGTCTCAGACCAGCAGTCATTTTTTATCGAAGAGGGAATATTATAAAACCATCACACATAAAGTAGTGTGAGGAATCTGAAGTGTATACTTAAAGCAAAAGTAAAATATTAATGCCTTTTTTATATTTTAGAAGCTTAGTCTAGATGCTGGTTTGGCCTTCTAGCAACGCAAAATTTATCATCCCTGCACACACCTGCTCAAGCTTAACCGGAAAATGTTCTGTGTGTATGTGACTAAGTGAACGAGTGAGTGAGTGTAACAGTTTTTGTTTGAAGTAGCCTACGTAACATGTTGTCTCTTTTCTATTACTTTTGACATCATCTTGGATTAGAGAAGATTTTGACTATGTTTCATAATAATTATAAATTATATTTCAGTTGGAATTGCTTTCAACCATTGAAAAAATGGAAATGATCATTTGTGCCTTCATAATATAAAAAGAACATGGATAATAGTTATCATGCCTGAAAAAATTTAACCATTTGAACAGGTTAGTAATGAAGATCAGTAGTTTCTCACTAAAAAAGGCAGTAGGGCCGAGATCGCTTATTGGCCTGTGGCATGTGCCGTTCCACCTGAACGGCAGTGACCGTTCCTGAACGGCATATGCCACAGGCCAATAAGCGATCTCGGCGTCTCTCAAAAAAGGAGCTCTCAAAATGACGTCATGTGTAACATGAGCACATAGTAAGATGATTATGAATCAAATAATAATAAAGATCCGCAATGTTGACCATAGGTCCAGGGTGTCTCTCTCTGTCACCAATACAAGCTCAGGTGTACTGCAACACATCTAAGGTTCATCCAAAGACAGAAAAAAAGACACGAGGGACAGATGTACCAATGGTTTGACCGCCAGAAAGTGAATTGTGTCAACTACGGGACGCCGTTACTTGTGTAGGGTCAGCAGCACTGGCTCAAAGTCTGCCTGGTAACCATGACATCATACACAACATGGCACAGTCCTCACACGAGCCCACTGAATGGAGGCGGGACCACCGTCTGGGGGTTATGCTGTGTCCTCTACTTGTCTCAGTGGTGAAGCGCACAGCCGATGCACACAGGACACCCTGACATACGGCAGAGGATCCTGTTTATTCGTGGGTAAATCAAGCAAGTTTGATTCTCTATTCAGATCTCTTCTGAGTTCACTGTTTAAGGATTTGAAAGACAAAATCAATTTGGGTCCGTGTGTCGCCGTATATTCGGAGAAACAGCAGCAGACAGCTGACAGTTTGGCTGCGTGACCTGTGTGTGGTGTGTGTGGGGCTGTGTAATTATATGAGTAGCAACTGGATTAGCAGCTAACACAAGCGCTAATGACTGCCATAAGGCCCAAGGTCTTACGGAGCAATCAAATAAACATAGCCGCAGACTCTCACAAATACACACGCACACAAATACACACACATACACACACACACACACACACACACACAACAAACACACACACACACACACACACACACACACACACACACACACACACACACACACACACACACACATACAAACACACACACATTTACACAGACACAGGCACATACAGACACACACATACACATTGTGTGCGTGTGGATATATTTGCATAAATATAGCCCTATAAATTTATCTGGACACCTCCCTGTATCCATAAGTACCAAGTGGTGATGGACAACATGTTTTCAACTTCCGAAAAGGATAAGTCAACAATGAATACATTGCAAAAATCACAAGGGGACTGAAGTTTGACACGTGGAGGAGTACCACTTCATAAGGCCGATGCATTATTTATGAATACCTCCTTCTGTAGCGCTGTATCCGCTACACTTACAATATCCCTTGGAGGCCTGAAACTCGCTGACGGACGGGCAGTAAAATGCAGTTTGAGAACGCAAGTTGGAATGAGCTCCTTAGTTAACTACCTCCTCAAACCCTAACATTCAGGAAATTTTGTTTCATGCCCAAACTGCATGCTTAAGTGTAATGGGATGTCTTCTCTGCTCAAAAGTAACATGGGTATAATTCTTGACAAGCTCAGCTAACTGCCTTTCAAAGAACGCTAAGCTGTCTTTATTCAGGCGCCTTGAGGATAAAGTAGCAGAGAGAAAGCGCCGGAAAAGCAGAGTGTGCAGTAATCTAAGGCGAGGGCAACTGGATGCCTTGGAAGTCTCCAAAACATCTCTGAGCATGGACCTACTACCTCCTCCTAAACAGTATATAGATACAACAACCAAGGAGAGAGAGACCACTTAGCCTGGAAACGATAGCCTGGCCACCTAAAACAAGGCCAATCCATCAAAGAGACAAGGGAAAACTGTTGTTGTGCCTACTTACATTATTTAGAACATTAGACACTACTGAAACACGGCTGTACCACCAGATGTAATGAAAAGAGACGCTGCCATGTATAAGATATAAGATAAAGTAGACGATTATACACTGAAAGACAGAGGGGCATTGAATGCATCGACGCATGCGCTATTCCATAGTAGAACGGTATCTCTAGTGTTCTCTCCGTAGTAATAATATGAATACACATATGTATATATACACATATATACATATATATATATATATACAGTATATACTGTATATATATCTCCCTAGTAATAATATGCATACACATATATACATACATATATATACATATATATATATATATATATATATATATACACATATATACATATATACACATATATACATATATACACATATATACACCTATATATACACTACATATATACACACACACACACACACATATATATATATATATATATATATATATATAATATATATATATATATATATAATATATATACATATATACACATATATACATATATACACCTATATACATATATACACACACACACATATATATACATATTACTACTCGGGAGAGTATATGTATGTATTATATATATCTGCCTGTCTGTCTGTCCATATATATATACACACATATACTGTATATATATATCCCATATACTGTATTTACTAATGCCCCCTCTTATAGAGGGGAAGTTGTGCGGTGCAGCCTTCTTAGGGTGTTCACAACAACAGCACCCACAGCCAGCACACCGCCAAGCACCTCCGGGGACAAACCGGGCCCTTGTTTGACATAATCTCTGACCCCAACCCCAGATCTCAGAAGACACACTGTCGGTATGTCCCCTCCGGACAGGCCTGTTGTGTTCCAGTCCTAGAAGGCTCTGGTAGGAACATCACGTTACTCCTCGCTGGAAGCCCACCCTCGCTGTCCCCCTCTGCCACACAAAACACATTTTATTTGGTTTCACTGAGATGTTTTTGGGCGGAGGCAAATTGTCTCCTAAAAGTATAGTTTGCAGCAAATGGAGAAAAAAAATGAAAATTGAAATGTCAAAACTGTGCCGGAATGGAAACACTGGAGAAGGAAGCAGGCATCGAGTGAGTGGATGTGTCGAGACTTATCATCGCTTCACAGACCTTCTGTTTTTCTTCGCTGTCGTCTCCTGCGACGCAGAATATATTTTCTGGATAAATCCACCCTTGTGTTTTCCTAAAACAGTCGCGTTAATCGACGACAAGCTGGCAGAGGTAGATAAATATCTGGCCTAGCACAGTATCTTCCGTCACATGGAAAACTCTGTACACTGAATGCTTGACAACAATACATATCCAATGCACTCAAAGTAAGTGTCTATTTTTGCCTTTTTTGTTTTTAAACAGAAAATACAGAACAAAATATGATTCAGGCATTTTTATTGGAGAGTACATTATGCCTACAACATACACTGAGACATACGCCCTAACCTAATACTTACATTTTCTTCCGTACATTGCCTTGTGTGAACGAGTGAATGGTGGGAAATGTTATTTATTAAAATGTTTCCCTTTTTATGGTTTATTTCTGTCTTCCCATCCGTCAGCAACCTCTCTGTTAGCCTCCATTAGCAAGGGCTTGACTCAGCAGTTTGGCTCATGGCTCGGCTTCAACAGCTTAGCGCTTGCTTATACTCTAATACGGACAAGCAACACACCCCATTAGTGTCCCAAGGGAAAGCAAATCAATAGGCTAATGGCGCTAACTATAATGAGGCTAACAGCAACAGCAGCAGCATTCAGATAAAAATTAAATAATTATACATGAATAGTTAATTGTTTCCTTGTCTTTGATTAACCATTAGTCCATAAAGCCATGAGCTGCAGCTGGGAACAGTGTGTGTGTGTGTGTGTGTGTGTGTGTGTGTGTGTGTGTGTGTGTGTGTGTGTGTGTGTGTGTGTGTGTGTGTGTGTGTGTGTGTGTGTGTGTGCGCCCGTGTGTGTGTGTGTGTGTGCGCGCGCCCGCGCGTAGTGTGTGTGTGTGTGTGTGTGTGTGTGTGTGTGTGTGTCTAAAACAGTGTGTTAATTACCACAACTTGGGATAGAAGGTATGATGTTGTCAACTACCCAATGGCTTGTTAAGGATTTCACAAACACACACAAACCGACACATACACACACATCCTGTCCATCCTTGCACAGGGGAGGCTCCTGGGACCCCAGGTAATTCATTCTGTGTCAGCGTGTGTATCAAAGCTCTGCTATGTGTGACACAACCTGAAGGGCTGGGATCAATAACACCTCAATAACGCCTGCAGGGAGCCTAAGAACATTGAGGTTGGAACCCAGCACCTATTTGGCCGACAGTTCACCTCCTAACCACCATACTTTCCCACCCCTCCTATTTGCTATCCAATTCCTTTTCCGTTACCCAAAAGTCCCCAAAAGTTTCCTCTTTTCCCAACACCTCCTTGCCCATTTTAAAACTTTGTTAGGAGGATGACCGCCAACTCAACTTAACGTGGGCCTTTCAGCGTATCAGAAGGGTTTTTCACAAATACGTGCCTTGACTACAGGGTACATTTACTCATTTAGTGGAGGCTTTGATCCAGAGAGACTTACAAGAGAGGCGGTAAGGCTGTAATAATGTAATAAGCCCGTCTGGTCTTCCACCTACCCACGTTCTCCCACACAGCACCCCTCCACTGCACACTGCGCTGGCTTCTTCCGGTGGCTGCTTGGATACCAGTCGAGTCACGGTGAATGGTTCAGCCCCATCCTGGATCCAGGACAGGGTCAAACCCTGTACCTGACCCGTCCACTCTGCTATGCGTCGATCAAGAGGCTTGCTACTCCATCACTATTAGGAGGACCGAATGAACAACATCCTGATTGGTTTTGGTCCTGGCTCTACCATGGGGGAACGGGCTCCCAACTGACGTCAAGACATAGGAAACCCTTCACATCATCCGTCGCACACATCTTTTAAGACTTGAAGGACTTTCCTTCTTTGATGAATTATTTTGCACTGGCATGATTTTTCTAAATTCTGGTCTTGTGTCTTCATGGTTGAATGCACTTATAAGTGTAAGTCACTTTGGATAAAAGCATCCGTGGGATGAATGTAATGTAATCTTGTAATGAAAGGGTGTCTATGTGTGTATGATAGACAGATAGAGAGAGAGGAGTACATGTGGGATGTCTGTGTGTGATGCCATGCTTACATGGAGAGCAGATGGCTGTTGGATTTCAATGTTGACAATTCTGTCCAGTCCCATGCATTAAATTATGGATGTTTTGTAATGGCAGCACAAAGTATGTAAATGTAATGTTTAGCTCGCCTGGAGTCAGGGAAAAATATAAATATTAAATCTACACAACGTTAGCAATTGGGCAACGCAACGCAACACAAGCATACACACACACACACACACACACACACACACACACACACACACACACACACACACACACACACACACACACACACACACACACACACACACACACACACACACACACACACACACACACACACACACACACATAGGAAGAGAGGAAGGAAGTAGATAGGGTTAGGAAGGAAGACAGAGAAACACAGAGGAAGAGTGCCAGTGTTTGATTGGTGTGTTAAATCACAGCCATACGTTCAATACGAATATCCTCCCAGGCAATGTGGGAGGATATAGATTAAGAACTGTGTTTAAGTGTCCACAGTGTGCCTGTCTGTGTGCATGTGTTCGTGCATGCAGTTTATTACTTGTGATCCAAGTAATCCAGTGAATTGTACATGGCTTAAACAACCAATATAGCCTCCACATAGTGTAGTGAAGTGAATGCACAGCACGAACGAGAGAAAGATCATTAATGGAATAGTGTGGTCTGACTTTGGCTATCATTGATTGGGTGAAAGAGGCTCACAATTACCGGATGCGAGTATCAAGAGATGCTCGAGATCTGCATATTTTAAGTTGATTTGAAGAACGCAGGTCTAAAATCAGGCGTAGTTTTGACCCTTTTGGTCGTCCGCATGCCTGTCTGAGTGAATCATGAGTATAAGTTAGGCCCATCTCTTTACAGAAGTGTTATGAAGCCTCTCATCTCAGAGAAGCAGCAGACAGATGAAAAAGGGGCGGGGCTACCAGAGAGGCACACATTTGCAATGCGGTGGGGGAACACAGACAGCGGCGGTGGCGTCAGTGAATAGGTGCATAACAAGCAAAAATCAAAACCCCTCCCCCCTCCTTCAGGGAGCAAGAGAAGAGAAAAAAGCCCCCTTTTGCTTTGATCCCTGTAGCTCATCGGGAAGAAGCGCAGCTGAGCTGCAAAACCTACTCCGGGGGGGGGGAGAGGGGGTGGGCTTCTATTGCATGGCCCGATGGTGCCGCCGTGTGCTGTCATGCGTGTTCCCCGGGAGCAGGCAGAGGGGATTTCTGCCGCCAGCTCCCAGACACCTTCAGTGTAGGCCGGTCGGTCCGTGTAATCCCCTCGGAGGTTCAGCGCCGGGCTGACACGGGACGGGACGGGCCTTGGCGTTCCGGATGAAAGCAAAACATTATAGTTTCATCATGGTGTCGTCCTCACAAGCAGCGATGGGAAACAGTGATAAGGACTAGTGAGATAGTCGTCTGGCGATCAGTGCTGCGGTTGAATCTGCGCGGTGGTTTAAGTTGAATCGTCGCGTCGTCCTAGTCTTAAGTTTTTGCCAGATCTTTGCACCTAGACGGTGAACGATGATGTCGATGTGTGCTGCGAACAAACATGACATTACGGAACGGTAGTGATTCACCGATATGCCCCGCGGATGTAACTGTATCACAGTGTAATCACTGTGTGCTGTTATCGTTGATTCTTTGCCTGCAGGACCTCGACGATAAACGATGACGTCAAACAGAATCGTAGTGATCTGCCGGTACGTTCTGCGGATGGAACTGCCACACAGTGTAATCACTGTGTCATTATCGTCCGGCCTTTCCTGCACGGCCGCGACATTAAAAGATGACATCACTGTTTACTGTTAACAGAACACGGACATCCTACAATCGTCAGAAATGCATTGCCGTGTCATTTTCTACAGCATCCTATACTGTGCCCTCATCCTATAGCCTATATACATCTCATCCTTATTGAAATCTTTCCAAATAGACTCATCACTGGAATTGGTTCTGAATTTTTATTTTGGCAAACTCTCTGCACAGTTTGACACACGCACACGCACACGCACACGCGCACACACACACACACACACACACACACACACACACACACACACACACACACACACACACACACACACACACACACACACACACACACACACACACACACACACACACACACGTTCACACCAGACACATCATGCAGCGACAGTAATGCCGTCCTCCTGAGCAGCTCGCGCATGAAGAGTCATCCTGCCTTCCTTTGTGAATTCAGTCACGTCCACCCGGCACCCCAGACAAACAGAATAAGACATAGACCCCTTTCATCTGTCCATCTGTCTGATTCATTGTGTCTGTCTGTTTGTCTTACCATCCCTTTATTTACTCCTTTGACAGTCTCTCACCTGTCCTGCTATTCGTTTCTCTCTCTTCATCTCTCTTGACAGTTTGAAATCATAGAAAACATGATATGACTAAGGAAATACATATGAGGGATGATGCGGCCTACTGATTTTCTGATGTCTGAAAACAAAAGGAAGTTGTTCTTTTTGTGTCGATAACAAATATGGGGGTCGCAGAGTTTGGCACACGGAAAGTTTAGAAGACAACATTGCGGTATTGCTAGGAGGGACTCTGCTGTACAGCACTGCATGCCCTTTCCATACAGAAACCAATGACATTTATTTACATGATGCTGCAATGACCAGAGGAGAGGAGTCTGGAGACAGATAAGGAAAAGGTCAATGAGCCTCCATAATGGACTGGGGATAGGGATGAACGAATGGAAGAAACTGAGATGGGGAGAAGATGGGAAAGAAAGAAAGAAAGAGAGAAAGAAAGAGAGAAAGACAGAAAGAAAGAAAGAAAGAAAGAAAGAAAGAAAGAAAGAAAGAAAGAAAGAAAGAAAGAAAGAAAGAAAGAAAGAAAGAAAGAAAGAAAGAGAGAAAGAAAGAGAGAAAGACAGAAAGAAAGAGAGAAAGAGAGAAAGAGAGAAAGAATGAAAGAAGGAAAGACAGAAAGAAAGAAAGAAAGAGAGAGAGAAAGAAAGAGAGAAAGAAAGAAGGAAAGAATGAAAGAAAGAAAGAAAGAAAGAAAGAAAGAAAGAAAGAAAGAAAGAAAGAAAGAAAGAAAGAAAGAAAGAAAGAAAGAAAGAAAGAAAGAAAGAAAGAAAGAAAGAAAGAAAGAAAGAAAGAAAGAAAGAAAGAAAGAAAGAAAGAAAGAAAGAAAGAAAGAAAGAAAGAAAGAAAGAAAGAAAGAAAGAAAGAAAGAAAGAACGAAATAACGAACGAAAGAACGAACGAAAGAACGAAAGAACGAACAAAAGAACGAACGAAAGAACGAAAGAACGAAAGGAAGAAAGAAGGAAGGGTGAGGTTGTTTCTGGTAGCTGGACTAATAATCAGCAGCAGATTGAGAGACTCGCAGGGTGGAGTTTCTAATTGGAGCCTGGCTAACTGGGATGGATCGAAGACAGTGGAAGGAAGGCAGCGAGCCTAGCTGCTCAGCCAGGGAGCACAGTGAGGCCAGCAGCCACCTCCCTCTGCGATCGCTCTCCCGCTTGCACTTTCTTTGTCCATGTGTTTGTTTGTTTGTAGAGAGAGAGAGAGGATGAGAGACAAAGACAGAGAGAGAGAGAGAGAGAGAGAGAGAGAGAGAGAGAGAGAGAGAGAGAGAGAGAGAGAGAGAGAGAGAGAGAGAGAGAGAGAGAGAGAGAGAGAGAGAGAGAGAGAGAGAGAGAGAGAGAGAGAGAGAGAGAGGAGAGAAGAGAGAGAGAGAGAGGAAGAGAGAGAAGAGAGAGAGAGAGAGAAGAATAGAGGAGAAGAGACGGAGAGAGAGAGAGAGAGAGAGAGAGAGAGAGAGAGAGAGAGAGAGAGAGAGAGAGAGAGAGAGAGAGAGAGAGAGAGAGAGAGAGAGAGAGAGAGAGAGACAGAGACAGAGAGACAGAGAGAGGTATTGAGACTGAGAGGGAGAGAAACAAGCAAGGAGGGGGAGCAGCGAGTTATGACAACAACAACAACAACCCCAAAAAAGAATGATCAAAACAAATAAACAACCCAAAGCAAAGTCAGCGGGGAGGAGGGAAAGTGGGGTGTGGGGTGTAAAACACAAACCTTCGGGCTCTGAGCTCTCTTTGTGGATGGCTTGCTTCAGCGGGCAGCAGAAGATTTCGTGACACTTAGCACGAAACGGAGAGCCCTTACTCCTTATGTCCGCCGAGGAGTGGATGGAGTCCTGGCGTAACATAATGTACTCCTGCGTACCTGGGACAGCGTCATCCTGGACTGGGCAGCGCCACAACAAAACCAACGAAGGGGGGTTAGACAGCTCACCACACAGAGGAATGGCATAAAAACACGACAACAACAATGGCAACATAGTAGGGACACTTATAAGAGGTAGGTAGAAATACAGGCAAATGAAAAAGGACTTCAAACATTAGCAAACGACACTAGATTACATTAAATATACGATCGATATATAATCAGATGAGAGATAGAGAGTGTCAGAGAAAGAGAAAACGAGCAGTGAACGAAAGACAGAAAGAGAGAACGAGAGAACGAATCAAGGACCAAAGGTGCAAACAAACAAACTAAAGAAAGAAAGAAAGAAATGAGGAAAGAGAGAGAGACTGGAGGTACTGAGAGACCAGAGTGAGGGCAAGACAGAGAACATGAATCTTAGCTCTAAAACTTAAACTACATTAACAACGTTGGGAGCATTCCATCATATTTTATCACCAGCAAAGGAAACGTGATAAAATTAATAAACACATCAACGATAAGTACGCACAGGTAGGAGAGGGGGGACGGGGAGGAGGCGTCACAGTGTGTGTTGTGTGTGTGGGGGGGGGGGGGGTGATGAAAGGGGGCATCCAGAGGTTAAGAGTAGAAAGGCAAGCGTGCATCGGTTCCATACACCCCCCCCCCAAAGACATGCAAAGCCCCCCAACCCTTAACCCAACCCCCCCTACACACTCACACACACACACACACACACACACACACACACACACACACACACACACACACACACACACACACACACACACACACACACACACACACACACACACACACACACACACACACACACACACACACACACATTGCCTGAACCACCCCCTTCCTGAGGTAGGTAAGTGAAACGAGATATGTGCTCTTACATGCACACATGCATTAATGATGCATCGTCAGAATGTGTGTATTTTGAAGTAATGGTATGGAGATCCAGTTGAGGTATACTATTCCCGTAATAAGCGTTCCCGCTGTTGTGTGTCTTTGTCCTACTTGGGTTTAATCATCGACCCCCGTTTCCTATGTGCAGAAGGATTATCGATTATGGGATATCTACCCTTTACACCGATGCTACATGGAATCTCCTCCTCATCAGTGCTTTGCCATCGACCTCGCTGCCACATTACTCCCTGATGATGAAAACAGTACGAGTAGACACAACCTTTAACAGCCTGCCTCGAGAACCATATATTCATAAGACGAGAGAGAGCTATCGGTTGTGCCGGAAACAATGGAAGGTTTTCTTCAAGTGGAAAAATGCTAGCATTCACAAGGGGTAAATTATCAATGGAGCTGCACTTCTCTCACCGGGCGAAGGACTCATGTGTGTTTGAAAAAAAAACAAAAAAAAAAACGTTTGTGTTTCACCTCCTACACTGCCTTCCAGTTATCCCTGCCAAGCATGTTGCCAGAAAATGAACACATTCACCTTCACGTGAACCAGCTCAAGCAGCGAGCTCCCACGGAGAGCGCACAGTGCTCAAACACACCGCAAAAGAACGACCCACACACAACAAAAAAAAAACACATTCACGGCGCACAAAAGGGCCCCTGGAACACCAACAGTAACACTCACTCTCCTCCCTCACACAGACACGAGTCCACAAAGATGAAGGTACAAATGGACCTGAATATTCATACACCCATGGGTCCAATTACTATTGGATACAAGTGGGCGGATACAGCCGACCACCCGTCTTAAATACAACAGAAGGCTGAATTAGAAGCCTTTCTGCATAATGTGCAAACTTAAGCAGTCTCCCATGCGGAAATAGCAAAAGGATTAACCGTGAACGCCAAAGGGTACTGCAGCAGCAATTACGAACTAACTCACGCTCTAAATTTGACGGCATTCAAGGCTGGCAAGATATAAACATTTAACGTGCGGTTATTCTAATGTAAAATAATGATAACACGTACATTAGGTAGCATACGCAAAATTACAACAACACTTAACGTCCAAGGTGGCTGGTTGGTTGAGTGGAGATTAAATACGAAGTACCCGCCTGATGCCACAGCACCAGGGGGGTGGGGAAAGAGTCTCTGGTTGCCAGAACCAACACAGACCCCCGGAGTGGAGTGGAGGGGGGGGGGGGAGAGGGGGAGAGAGGAGAGAGAGAGAGAGAGAGAAGAGAGAGAGAGAGAGAGAGAGAGAGAGAAGAGAGAGAGAGAGAGAGAGAGAGAGAGAGAGAGAGAGAGAGAGACGATAAACGATAAACGATAGACTGGTGTAGAGAGCCAGACTGAGCCAGATAGACAGACCTAGAGAGACAGACAGAAACCTGGCTGGATAGATACGGCAGACAGCCCCCCCCCCTCCCCCCCCCCCCCCTCACTCACACACATAGACAGACAGACAGAAAGATGGACAGAGACAGATAGCGACAGATAGAGAAGGAACTCTAGAGAAAAAAAATTCTGATTCCAGCAAGCTGTCGTTATTAATGAGCCTGTTAACCGCCAGCTCATCAGAGGCAATAAAGTTGAGCGAGGGCCCCGGGGCCGAGAGGACAAATGGAGGAGGAGGCCGCCCGATCTTTTACAACCTGTCTCCCTTCTCTTCCTCTCCTACTCCTCCTCCTTGGCTCTGATGAAGAGCAAGCACTAGAGGGGGCACGGGGGCATGATCGATGGCCCGACCAGGCGCTCGGACAGGACCGGCTTTGGGGTCCTGTCCTGCCAACGAACTGTCCCTGGGCCCTGTCACAGGCCGTGATCTACAGGCTCCAACACCCAACCCCCCCCCCCCCCCCCCCCCCACACCCCCAAACACATGAGGCCCTCACCCTTCTAAGCTCCCTCCCCTTTCCGCTGTTAACCAATCACACGTCGGAGGGCGGGACGGGGCGCAGCTATAGGTCGCCCCCTGGGTTGAGTGGTGCATGCTGGGAACTATGTGTGTCTGTCTGTTTGTGTTGTTTGCTTGCCTGTCGACAAGGCCCCCCCGGATAAGTGCGAACAGCGGAGGATGTGTATGTGCTGTGAACAACAAGGACAGCGAAGGATGCGACCGTGTGTTTGTGACGCTTGTGATACACAGGGCCAGCGGCCCTGTGTATCACAAGCGTCACAAACACCACACTGACCTCTTGTCTTCCACTGGGGTGAGGGGTTCAAGGCCCCCCTGCGTGACAGACAATCAACCAGCTCAGTCCCGCAGTAAAAAGGGGATTCCTTGTGTCTTTATGGATAACTACAGCGGGCGATAACAGCAGATTGGGGTCGCCGAGGGGGAGTGATTTACAAGGACACCGCTGGCTGCAATCTGCACAATTTAACTGAAGCCAGGCCTTGTATCCATCAGGAGTGACGCGCCAACTCATTCATCACGAGTCGCTGGGAAGAAAACGAGAGGAAAAAAAAACACGGCTGGCTAAATAAGGATACAAATTAAGCACAGAAAACAGGTCTGTCGCCTCGGGTCTGTGGTTCTAAAATAAAAGGTAGCATTGTCCTGGATGTTGGCTGGATTTAGACCATTGCTTTAACGCGAGGCTACTGGTGGAGGATGGCTCTGACTACTAGAGGAAGAATTTGGAGTCACCTTGAAGGCACCTTGGAAGCAGGAGGCAGGGATGAGGCTTTCTTTGAAGTTTGGAAATGAGCTTGCAGATTTTTATTTGGGGATTTTCTTTCCGCCTCGCCTCTCGGTGTTAGTCACTAGTTCGCATAGACTTTGGCAGACTGGCTTTCATCGTCCGTCTCGCTCCTCTCCCTCCCTCCCTCCCTCCCTCCCTCCCTCCCTCCTCTCCCTCCCTCCCTCCCTCCCTCCCTCTCTCCCTCCCCTCCCTCCCTCCCTCTTCCTCTCCCTCTCTCTCCCTCCTCAACCTCACCCATTCTCTCTCTCTCACCTTTTCTAAACCGTAGCCTTCAGGTGTCAAACGACACTGCATTGGTTTGGACACAGATAGCCCCATGGTTCAGACATTATGTGTCCCACGGTGCTTAAAAGGGAATTTTCCCTCAGTACCAAACTGAGAATCATGTGTTCTCAGCTCATAAACACATGAAGAGCAACATAAATAAATAGACTGACTCTCATGTCTCATTTTATACTGGAATATTTAAATATTCTATGAAAAATATTTTTTATTTGTCCACATTCTTTCCGAAAGATGTGAACTTGGCTCAAACAACAAAAGCTAAGCTAAGACAAGCTATAATGTAACTGTTAACAACCATTGATCAACTACACACACACACACACACACACACACACACACACACACACACACACACACACACACCACACACACACACACACACACACACACACACACACACACGACACACCACACGACACACACAGGCACACACAGGCACACACACACCACACACACACACACACAGATGCCCTGCTTTGACCCTAAGAATCCCCATTCAGGAGAACTACAACAGTTTTTCGAAGGGAACTACTGTTATCCATTACACCCACACATACACACACAGCACCAAATGTGGTATAAAGGTGGAAAGAACAAAGACGATGATGAAGGTGTTACTATGATTCACACATGTTGGGCTGTGACCACATGGCCATGGTATTGATCCGATATCCAGTAGTGACCCTACTCTGGGACCATTCACCTCCCCCTCCGACAGCCGCCGTGGTCTGAAGCATTCCAACTGGAGTAGTCTGTGTGTGTTTGTGTGTGTCTTTGTGTGCAAGCCTGTGTATGTGGGCCTGAGCGTGTGCAGGTGCGTTTCTATGCAATAGAGCGATGGGTCAAAAGGTGTCAGTGAGGTGCATTAGACACAAGGAAAACGGCATTAGACACAAGGAAAACGGCAAGAAATAATGTGGGCCCGTATATGTGGCCAGGAGGTGATATAGGGGGCCACCATTGTTTTATGCATAGAGCCCAGAGGCAAATACCCTTCAGCTACCTCAAAATGCATTAGCAACCACGTTCAGCTTCCAATTGTGCTGCTGAGCAAATAGCAGTTTGGGTCTGAGAGCAGGTCCCTTGAGCTGCAGTGAAACTCTGACAAGGTAATAAACATGTATTCTAATGTGATCTGTGGGTGCAGGAAGCAAGGGTTTGGGAGTCTGTATTTAGGAGTAGGAGGACAACATAGGATACACACAATGGATTTTAAACTGTAATAATGATGAAATGTGTCATACTTTTGGATGAAATCGGTGTCCATCCAAGGGGTGACATGTTGCCGAGGAATGTATCACTGGTTTGACTGAAATATGTGTAAAGGGATTTTTAGTATTTAAAAATATATGACCAGCATTAAAACCTGACCGGTGACCACGAGTACTGGTATTGATTATGGATCTGCTAACCGGCTCAAGTCTCATTAGGAAGAGCCTGGTTCTCTCCAGCGACGTCTAGAATAGATCAATGGTCAAATTCAATTGAATGTTCTTTTACCCCACAAACAAGCAAGGTTTTGGAGTTACGACACAACATGAAAATACGGGTAATGATGATCAAAAGATGAGAATCTTTAGTTTGTGTCAATCTCACTTAAAAAAATACAGCAGCTGGATTCAAAAAGGCCAGAAGATAAAGAACAATTAATGGAGAGAGAGAAAAAAGGATGATTGTAACCCCCTACAAATTTAGCAGAAGGGTTAATATAGCAATATAAAAAGATACACAAATACATACCAACTAACACACACACACACACACACACACACACACACACACACACACACACACACACCACCACACACACACAACACACACACACACACACACACACACACACACACACACACACACACAACACACACACACACACACACACACACACACACACACACACACACACACACACACAAGAACAACTATGAATCACAAAGCTGCTTACTCATATAGATCTACAATAAAAATATATATATATATTTTAAACCTCATCATGATTTTATTTCCACTAAAAATCCTTTGCATAAGTAAACAATAGTGAAGTGGGCCAAACAATAGTTGTGTTGAATGACTCCCTAAGCGCTAATGTTTTGCAGGAGTGGGCAGAGAAGAGACGAGAGTCAACATTAAACATTAAAAAAGCCTCTTGTCTCCGCCTTCAAATTAAAATTCCTCTCCCACTGCAGTTCAGGGACTTACATGTGTAAATACGGAAATTCTTCTAACCAACAGAACAAACACACAGAGACACGAGGCAAAAGTTACTACCAGGGTTGTATGCAAGTTTAGGGGTAAATATAAAAGGATCAAGAACACGTTATAATGTTACGTTGGACTACCGCTCCGTAAGCACGGGGAATCTATAAAACCAGGCAGTATGTGTTTACTCTAGCCGAGAATAAGTTATTAAAAGTCCAATGAAGGTTGCCAAGGTTACCGTCTGTCATGTGAATGTCAGAACACAATCAAATAAGGGGACACGCTGGACCATTTACAATGACCTGCTTTCAAATAGAAAACATAATCTGTCAGATTTCTGCTCGCATGGTGCACTTCATGATTGAATTTCTGACCAAAGTAAGTCATCATTGATTCTGCAATTCATCACATTAAGTGATTGTGTTCCTCTATAAATATATATTGTATCTTCAACTGGCTGGCATCCCTGCTCAGCATAAACCGGCCATAACTGAGGTAAAAGAGGTTTGAGTCTCTCTCTGTGGGAGTGGACTGCAGATGACAGATCTATGAAAGCTTTAAGGCTAATCGATTCATGGTACTTTAAAGCAGTCAATACCACAGATTAGACGTCATGGAGGAGGGATACTGTTTGGAAACCCCAAATCGGTCAACTTAGCTGCTACCACAATGTTCCAGTGAAAATACTAGGTATATGCAGGAGTCATTGCATTGGCATCCAAAAGTGAACCAGAATATAAGGATTTACAGAGGGGAATTCCCTTGATGGAATGACTCGTGGATGGGCACGATTTATTCCTTTGTAGTTCAGATATTTGGAATCAATGGAGCAAAAAGCTGCACTAGACAAGGGACATAGGGCAGGACGTTGACCTTTTTCACCAATTCATTGGGCTCTTTCAGCTGGCATGGGTTAATTGGCTTTCTTTTAGAGTGAGCTAGTTGACGGACAGGGTTCCAAAACATTCCAGGGTCAAGGTGTAATAATACTAAGGACGGCATTCCCTGCCATTAAACAGGGGCTTAAGGCCCATACGGCGTGTTTGACCAATGATTTGACCAGTGAAGCCAGCCGTACCAACTGTACAATTAGGGGCACTTTTATCCAGAGCAACTTACATCGGTTGATCCACACATTGACACACCGACGGCAGAGTCAACCATGCAAGGCGACAGCCAGCTCGTCAGGAGCAGTTAGGGTTAAGTGTCTTGCTCAGGGACACATCAACTCAGCTAGGAGGAGCTGGGGATCGAACTAGCAACCTTTCGGTTAACTGCTCTACCTCCTGAGCTAAGCCGACCCCACTCTAATAGTGGTCTCAACCGTAATAGGATCAGCCTGAAACTTAGTAGAGACCCTCTCAGGCAGAGGCTTACAATGTATTCCAGGTTGCATATGTATTTATGTGTGGAAAACCATATCAGATCAAACTGAATGGATTTGGAAGGAAAAAAATGAATGCACGTGTGAGGTAATCCATCAACAGTCGTGCTGCGTGGCTTCATCGTACAACCGGAGATAAAACTAAATAACATGAATACTCTTGGCATTCAATTATCAGCAAGTCACGACAACCTCCTCCACAAACAGCACCACCACCCCCCCCCCCCCTCCTTCATGTGCTTCACACAGTAGAGCTTTAAATACTGTTCCCTACTGTAGGCTGCCGTCTTGTGTTTGGCATAGGACGATCGCTCAGCACTACTTACCAGAATTTAAAATATTGTTTTGTTGTTGTTTTTTGTCAGGGACATGAAGCATGTGTGAACGGTGTTGATAAGAAATTTCACTATCATCTTCACCAGTTTTTTGACACCGTTTTTAGACCATCCATTCTCTAGGTTTTTTAGGCGATTGTCTGAGTTAAGAAGTGTTGAAAAACTAGCTCAACTTATTGATGATGAAACCAAAACACAGCACCAGTGTGGATTGCAGGTTTGGGGTATTGCTGAAACACTTTGTAAACTGTACAAGTATCTTGCGTGTCATGGTGGATAGGTCTCTAGTTAAAAAAATGATAAACAGCCACCGAACCCAACAATGTTTGAACTTCAACAGACCATCGTAAATGAACAAGGTTTGCAGAGTCTTTTGAACAATTTACATGTAAATAGGAAAATTAAAACTCTTGAATGTGTGTTACACCACCACCAAGAAATACTTGCTTTGAGAGTCAAACTTTTCAACACACTCCAACAAATGAGAGAGTCCTCAGATGTCCCCATTAAGGATGCCAGTGTGTGTGAATACATACAACACACAGACACAAAATGCTGTCTGGCCTCAGAGGGCTGGATCAAGGACAGTGACGCAACAGTTGGCCATCATCGTATGGTGCAGCTATCTCAGAAAACATCGCCCCCACACCATGATAAGCCTGGAGTGGAGACACAATCAAGCTTTGATATTTAAAGTCTTAAGATTAAAGATGTAGTGTGTATAACTGCGTGACATCTAGCACAATCGACTTGGCAGAAAGGAAAACAATATTCCACTAGAAAAATTATATGTGTATTAAAGTGTATAATCACATGAATTTAAGAAGCGTTGAGTTTTCGTAGCTTCATCTACATCAACCTCACCGCTAAATGCCACTAAATCCTACACACTACACATTTAACATCTCAAGTCTGACAGCAGACAAATCTGGATGAACAAGGCATTTACTCTATTTTGTTTCAAAAGGAAGAAAGGTAGGCTGCTGTCTTGGGTTTGGCAGAGGACTTAACACAGCGACATTTACCACAATTTAAACTTCATAAATATTGCATGGTTCCTTTTTTGTCAGTATGTGTGGATGGTGTGGAAAATAAACATCACCGTCATCACCAACTGTTTTTTCGTTCTTAGCACCTCCATCCTCAAGGTGTTTGACCTGATTGGCTGACTAAAGAAGGAGCACAGTGATAAAAGATACAACATTGAATTGTTGATGAAACCAAAACAGGCCATCGATGTGATCACTGGTTTGGGATATTGCCGAAACAGTATCCCAATATGTAAGCTATTTTAGTCACGTTATGTTTTGGATCATCATTTAATTTTAAAAGGTCTATTGCCATTTCTTACCAATCGTTAATTGTGTAGGTTTAATAAATTAAAAGGATTTCATGAGAATTAAGCAACAACATTTTATGTATCTTTCAATATTTCACCAGAGCACAGATTGCTATTTTAATTATCTAAAAAAATCCTTTCATCTCGATCCAAGGTTTTGAGTCTTCTTGGCAGAGTTGCTTGGAGGGGTGAATGGCTTTGGCTTCCCTGAGCACGCTCCAAATTGGCATTCATTCCAATCCACACACACACTGTCATTATTATACACACCCAGGTGCCTCCACACATTCTGGAAGAACCAAAGAAAGGAGTAGATGATTGATTAAAAGGATGGTTGATTAAAACCATTCAAACCAGGACTGCCAGCAGTCATGAAAGGTACCCACAGCCCACGCCTCGCCGACCCAGTGACCGCCCTTCTCAAGTGATTCATGGAGGCGTGTCATGACTCCTAGATGCAACTGGGGTGGGTCCTTGTGTTACAGCACAGGGTCTTTATTCGCTCCCCGTTTGTGTGTCGTTTGATCAAAATAAGTTTTCATGAAACTTTCACTGCGCAGACAAATCTCTCCAGACAAGCGTATGGATCCAAAAGTCAAAATTGCTGAACATTTTACCATGACGACGAATCATAGCGCCCCCTATGGGGGAATTGGTCCCTGCATAACAGAATATCAATGTGGATGACACAGCTGAACGTTTTTGAGCAATCAGGGAATGAGCTATAGGCATAACAAATCCAGAATATTAATAATAATCCCTGAATCATACAATAAGAACATGTATACACAGATTCCCTGTCAATCCCTCATAATAAATGAACAGCGTCACAGATCTGTGTCTATATTTAGGCTTAACCCACTGCCATGCGAAAGGATGAAATCCAAATGCACCATCAAATTGCAATTGACCTAAGGGTAGAGACTGTCTTTGGCCTGGATACAGGATTACATAATAGACTCAAACTAAGGCATTTCATACAGCAGGGTGGAGGGGGGATTTAGGGCCCGCTAATGCCACCGTTATCTGACTCATCAAGGATATAGGATCAGCATTGGACACTGGGAGAAAGTTCATGTATGCACATTCATGGCCTGTTGTTGTTGCGATTGTGAGCAGTGCGAGTCCGCCGTACAGGAGTTTGTTGTGCTCAGAGATGTGAAACACAGTGGGGTGATTTGGGAAAAAGGAGTGGGAAAAGAGTGTTGTTGCTTGTATTTTTGGCCTTCAGAAGAGCTAGACTAGACTACAAATGTGCAAATTCACCAAGCGAAGGCATTGAGGATGCATGGAGTCCCTTTGAATCTGGGTGACAGGCTAATTTTGTAAACACTTTTATCTCAATATAGGCTTGCTTTACTATTAGAGTTACCTTTGGTAATGTTTTTATTGGACAAGCACCAATGCATTTTAAATGCTACAAACATTTATCAAGGACATACACCTGACATTTTTCACACACCTACACATCTTTGCTGTGTGTTGGAGGGGAATGTGTGGTATTTCTTAGATTGATCATTTATTTACAGTGTTTTGGTATTTACTGAGATCTTTCCTGCTTACCGGGAGCTTGACAGTGATTAAGACAAAATGCAGTCGTCTTCCAGTTGCAAGCAGCTGTCGTTTGCCAGTCTTACTCATACGGTTCACTGGTCACAGCCAGCTGTTAGACAATTATGCACACATGAAACGAACAACAGCAGCAGTGGCCAGATGAACTCACACACGCACTGAGAAGATTTGGAGTGTATCGTACATTTGGCCGGCTTAGCTCTTAAACGGTTTGAATGCACATATTCATAAACATAGACAGGCATGCATTGCTTATGCAAAATCACACTGTTGTCTCACACTAAAAGGGGATGAGCACAATAATAAAGGCAATGATAATGAGTAATAACAATAATTCATGGACGGTTTTCTAGTTGGAGGTCTATAAAGAGAGCTATCACGGGTGTTAGAGTATTTTGTCAATACAATACTCTGCCCGGCTGAAAATGATTCAAGCCGTGTGAAATACAGACTCATGTCTCCAATTCAGCACACAATCCATGTCATCCAGTACCTTCACATTTTGGAAAAACCAGCAGGGCCAGGCTGACCCCGGGGCCAAGGGCAGGATCAATGACACTTTACACATGTTGTATAAAACAACATCTGTTCCCACTGCACGGTCTATCTTCAGCCCCAGTCACTGCAGAAGGCTGTTCCACGATGAACCAACGCATCCTGTGCGTTGTAACCCAAAATCTAGACTGATATGAGCACAGACCCCCTTCAGACAGACGGGGAGTGTCTGAGGGGGTTGCAAAGCCATCTAGAGAACGTCCACGTTTGTTTGCAGAGTCATTACAGGTTTCACGTCACATGCCTGAATGATGTTGAGAGAGTACAACACGCACTGCGTCACCGGAGTGGATTCATCTAGCTTTCACTGCAGATGATGCTGTACAGCTTCTGATGTGGGGACTACAAAGGTAAAATAGTTATTAGGGCTGGGTAAAAAAATCGATTTAATCGATTTTGGATCGATTTCATTTAAACTTCTCAATGCGTGTGTGAGGTCATCTGGCCACTGCTGCTGTTGTCCGTTTCATGTGTTGCAACATCGTTTCATAGGGCATGAGATATATATATATATAATTTTTTTTTACTATTATTATTATTTTTGCAGTTTAATAAAAAAATGCCTTCATGCAATTTGCAGTGATGGAATGTTGTAGTTCAAGTACTTGCAATTCCTTTCTAATTTCAAAATTGCACTTTTGAGACTTGAGACAGTTTTGTTCACAGATTAAACCGTCCAATTTACAAGTTTGCACTTAAAACATGTTGTTCAAGATGAAGAGAAAAAATAAAGTACATTTTCATTATTTAAGAGCAGATTGAATCTAATCGAATAGAATCAAATCGTGATTAATCGATTCAGAACTTTATAAATCGAAATCGAATCGATTTAGGTAATTAGCCACGATACCCAGCCCTATAGCCCAATAGTTATCCAATGCAATTCCAGGGTCGTCCACAGAAAAGGTCACACGTGTCAACGTGACACGAGCTGTCAGGTGAAAATAATGCACGTTGGAAATGAAATGCTGGTCTGCGAGCCAGGTACCAGGGGTTTGCTGTCGTACCAATATGAAAACATGACAGGGGAGCATGTGGTTTAATAAATTAGTCCCAGCTGGATACAGGCTGCTGTATGTTGCTGTCTGTTCCTGCTCAGGGTTCCTACTCTATTAGCGTATCATTGTCCATGCCAATTGTCCATTACCTTTCTGTGCTTATGGAGAGACTCATTTAACTGTCACTGTCACCCTGATCTCCATTGAACGAGTAGCATGCAAGACAAACTCATTTTCTTTCAAATCCATGACAACTGGGAACCAAATTCAGCGAAATCTAGTGTAGAATTAGTGACGGATATTTCTACAGAAGGTTGACTTACATTTCATACAAGTGTGTCCTCAAAAGGCGTTGCAGACTGGCTTATCTACTTTCACGGATAATTGTGCACCTTTGAGCCCTACCGAATATGTTTTGCAGCGAAACTTCGCAATTTTCCATGACATTTCCATGGCTTATGAGGACATTTGATCCACTTGGACATTTTCTATACCTTTACCATGCCTGCTGCAAATTGCTAACAGGGAGGACAGTATATGAAACTGTGTGCTTTTAGTAACACTGACTTATTCCAGGGACCTTTTGAGCATCAACTTCAATGGGATGAACCCAGTTTTAATCAACCCAGGGAGGTGGGTTCAATTTCCTTTTGAGTTTTAGCTTTGCCTCAGACATTGAACAAAAAAGTCTCCACTATGGCGATTGATGTAATAGCAACTGAAGCTACCACCACAGCAAAGTGGCTTTGAAAGTCAGGAGTAACAGGCCCATCCTAGAGCAGCATTCAAGAACAGCCCATTCA
The DNA here is from genome assembly GCA_900291075.1 of Melanogrammus aeglefinus. NCBI lineage: Eukaryota > Metazoa > Chordata > Actinopteri > Gadiformes > Gadidae > Melanogrammus > Melanogrammus aeglefinus. Next base: position 39,206 of record OLKM01001453.1, read on the forward strand.
CTGATGCCTTCAATCATTACCCCAAATAGCTGAGGAGTGATGTATGTATGTATGTATGCTTCACTTATCTGGACTACTGTTGCCCACAACCACCCAGCTACACACACACACACACACACACACACACACACACACACACACACACACACACACACACACACACACACACACACACACACACACACACACACACACACACACCATAATTGAACACCCGCTTTGAACGTTATCCTAGGGACCCAAAAATAAGAGTTAAATCAAAGTTAGAAGTACATCTGAATGACATTTTAGATTGGGTTCCCCACTACTAATTGAAATATTTAGAGCTGTCTTTGTTTCTCTTCTTTAGTTTACTAGACTACTTGGTTACCGAGTGTCTTGGGGGATGGTCAATGCAGCTGCCATGGGGGAATCAAAACATGTGTGCCCTGGGTTGGGCAAACCACCAGGACAAGCAGTAATCGCTGCATTCGTATCTCAAAGGAGATCTGTTGTTGTTCTGACATTTCTGTTCAGAAGAGGCTCTGCTGGTGGGCGTTTTGGTGTATAACAGCTGTACTCCAGTTGCCTGATTTGATCTCACTAGTTGAGCTTAAGCCCCTGCTAATGTTTCATTTGTGTATGAGCTTTGTGAGAGGAGTGCCGCGCAAAAATAGTGCTTCGGGTCTATTCATTTTTATGTATGGATGCCCACTCTCATTGATATCCAGTCCATGCATGCATCAATTAACGCAAACATGAAAATGTCAAGAGATTTTGCATGTTCGTAATTGCTGTTGTTGAGACAGAATGGAGTCAATGTTTTTGTGTATGCCTCTGTTTTCCCACGTCATGTTTTTCCGCTGTGTGAGGGTCCACCTTTCCCCCTGTGCTAGCCTGAGGAATATATTCACCTGATTGTATTAACCTAACTTGATATCATTAACCTGGTTTTAAAAATGAATAATGTAGGGATATTTTGTGTTGTGTTGATCCTTTCACTCTATTCCGATCCATAGACCTGTCCCACGTCTGCAAACTTGATGCATGGGGTGATTCCAAGGTCAATAAGTTGGTAGGGCAAAACAAATCACAGTTGTCCGCCTAGGAAATGGAACTAGCCGATGAACACATAAGGAGCCATCCATATGAGGCGAACACACACTATGCTCATGGACATTCATCAACTATATTGGAGAGGAAGGACAGAAGGAAACAGACCATGCACACACCTATAAGTCCTCTATCGCCTCAGTATTCTACAGCCCCATTCTGTCACACAGCTGTGTGTGTGTGTGTGTGTGTGTGTGTGTGTGTGTGTGTGTGTGTGTGTGTGTGTGTGTGTGGTGTGTGTGTGTGGGTGTGTGTGTGTGTGTGTGTGTGTGTGTGTGTGTGTGTGTGTGTGTGCAATTAGATCGGTGTAGTTAGTCCTACATTAAGAAGATGATCTTGAAGGTGGAGGAGACACAGTTAATATCATTCAACTTGAGAATAACGTAATTATGTTGATATTCTGGCCTCCCTTAAAACAGATCCTATTAATATTTTGTTGTTGTCCGTTTAATAGCTTGAATGTAGGGAAATTGTGAAAAAGCGAGGCAGCACGAGAGAGAGAGAGAGAGAGAGAGAGAGAGAGAGAGAGAGAGAGAGAGAGAGAGAGAGAGAGAGAGAGAGAGAGAGAGAGAGAGAGAGAGAGAGAGAGAGAGAGAGAGAGAGAGAAGAGAGAGAGAGAGAGAGAAGAGAGAGAGAGAGAGAGAGAGAGAGAGAGAGATTGAAAGAGAGTCAGACCAGAGACAGATTTAGAGAGCAAGTGGACAGGGGTGGGGATTAAGTTAAATTCCAAGGCGTTAATAATGCAACCAGGCCATCCAGACATGTAGCTGTATATCTTTTATGAATGTCTTAGAAAAGCATAGGAGGCGGATCCAATAGCCACTTCTACACAGAGCCCTAGAGAGAGAGAGAGAGAGAGAGAGAGAGAGAGAGAGAGAGAGAGAGAGAGAGAGAGAGAGAGAGAGAGAGAGAGAAGAGAGAGAGAGAGCAAGAGAGAGGATGAGAAAGAGAGAGAGAGAGAGAGAGAGAGAGGGAGGAGTGAGTGGTGAGTGAGTTGAGTGAGTGAGTGAGTGAGTGAGTGAGTGAGTGAGTGAGGAGTGAGTGAGTGGAGTGAGTGAAGTGAGTGAGTGAGGTGAGTGGAGAGTGAGTGAGTGAGTGAGCAAGCAAAAGAGAGAAAGAGCACGAGAAATTAGAGGGGGATGAGAGGAGGGCGATAGAGACAGAGGAGGGTGACAGTGGGAGAGAAATAGAGGAAGGACCCCAGAGAGAGAGAGAGAGAGAGAGAGAGAGAGAGAGAGAGAGAGAGAGAGAGAGAGAGAGAGAGAGAGAGAGAGAGAGAGAGAGAGAGAGAGAGAGAGAGAGAGAGAGAGAGAGAGAGAGAGAGAGAGAGAGAGAGAGAGAGAGAGAGCGAGAGACAGCGAGAGCGAGAGAGAGAGAAGATGGCTGGCAGTAAGAAAGAGAGGTTTTATTTCTCAACCTTAAGGCCCTCTCCGTGATAAAAATGGAGAACAGGCTTCATCCTGCTTTCACAAGCGAAACACTTTAAGGATTTCAGATGCCACGCGCTGCCAGCCGTCGACTTTCAGCCAGGCCTCGTGGCTTTTATGAGAACTGCACTTAGACATGGTTTTAAACGGGGCAAAGGTACACATCGGTTTGACATTTGGTTATTGTCATTGGGTCATTATGGTTGGCTCTACTGATGCGCACTGATCATCACCGGGGGCTTTGATTGTGTATATTTATAGCTATGGATATGGAACACTCTACGGGGACAATTGGACAGGCTGACGTTTGTATTGCATGGGGAGCGTATTAAGTGTTTTGCATCGAAAGGTTGTGTCTGGGCCAGACACCACAAAGGGCAAGGGGTGGAGTTGGGTCTCATTACAAGATATTTAAAAAGATACAATATATTGTTTTGAGATTTCTTCGAGATCTTCGACAGAAGAAACAAAATTCTCGCAAATGAACAAAGATTTGCCCAATCAGAATCAATTCCAAGGCGCGTGATTGCTTGTGCGTGTGTGTCTGCGTGGCGTTTGCGTGCCGTAAGCGTGTCCTTATGAGCTGATGCTGTGCGTGTGTGAGAGAGCCCAGCTCAGCTCAGCTCAAGGGCTAGGTTTACGATGAGCTGCTGACAGAGGATCTGATCAGAAGGATTACAATTACACAGGAACTGCTTATGCCCCCCCACCCCGACCCCGACCCCTCCCCGACCCCCCCCCCCCCCCACCCCACCCCACCCCACCCCAAGTGCAACGTATACTGGCAAGCCCCCTAGCATACCATCAAATACCAGTTGGAACAGTACACCGCTACTATATATATATCATGTGTGCTACTGTGGTAGCGGTTGTGGTGGTGTTGTATTGCGTCGTTGTGTAAACTATTCCTGCCTATACTGACATACCGGTAAAAGGTTAAGCACGTTGTTGAACGCATTGCTTGAGTCTGGCTAGGTTGGTTGTGAAGAACAGCAGTCCTCAACAGCTAAAAGCTACTACATTTGATTGTAGAAGTTGATTTCAAAAGTTTCAACTAGGACAGATAGAATTGAAATGGTTTCATCAGTGTATAAAGAGACATTCTTACCAAACAGTTTGATATCCCTTCCACCCAGACTCAGGGGCACGGATGGATGGATGAACGGATGCCGCTCAATTAAGATGAAATTAGACAGCTGATAGTAACCATGACAACAGTAACACAACGTGCTACAGGGATCTCAGGGGCACGCAGGCGAGACGATCCCAAAGGGTGTGGGAGCTATCGGTGCTCTCTAATGGAGGACAAGTATCTCTGCTTCACCAGCAATTTGTGGATTAGGCAGTGATTGGAGCCGGGGCCGACAGATTGGCATCTGAGAGGAAGCCATCTCCAATGGCCGGTTTCCCTGGAGACCTGTCGGGTGATTCTAGCTAACCTAGCATGGGAGAATCACTCTAGCCGGTTGCATGGCTTCTTTGCATCAAACCTTTTGTATTCTTTGGGGGCAATATCGTCTAGTTGGAAGGGTGGGTAAAAGGTTATTGGGGTGTTTGACTCCCAGCCAGAAGTCCCTGGGTTTGAATCCCTAATGATCGCAGCTTGATCCTTCAGCAAGATGCCTGACCCCTTTTCAACTCAATGAAATGTATCCAACACCTAATAAACACTTTGGATTAAGGTCTGTGAATTGACTAAATGGGGAATACTATTTGGAGAGCTCATTAAACATATAAAAAATGAATGATCTGAAAGATAAAAGCATATCAAACCACAGAGACCACCACCTTTGCACTTTTGATGGAAAGACAGAAGCCTGGGCACCAAAATTGACTGCAATGACATTATACTGTTAGCCATTATGCTGAGACTAATGTTCTCTGAACTACGCTTCATGGGTCAGATGTCTAATTGTTGTGGCCTTTTTAAACCCACCACCAGACTGCAGACACTTAAAGCTTAATATCTACCCTTATTCAAATGTTACTGGGGCACAAGTAAATCATACAGCATCCATTCCCATGTGTATTGTGGTGTTTGCTGGGACAAAGCCCTAGAGTCTATTTCAATTGCTATGAAGATATATCAACAGTAAACTTAGCCAAGTACCACCTGGCAACCATGGCAGACAGGTAATGCAGGACACTTGGCAAAAGTCTTAACAAAAAGGTACAAAATACATTTATTAATGTGAACGGAAGAACTATAAAAAAATATAGCTCTCCTTTCCTGTAGCTATTTTCATTTGTGCTGTTTGTCTTAAATGTTCAAACATGTTTTAAACTATTTATGTAGTTGCTACAGTGTTATATAAAGGGAACCATTCAGTAGGCTATTTGAAATTCGTTAAGGATTTATAGGTTGTATCTATAATGCACAATTAAACAAATTTTGAGAAGGTTGCGGGAGACAACTTTTAACTTTTCTAATGTGCTATTGAAATTCCAAAAAAAGTTCTCTTGAATTAATTATAAAAAACACTTTAATAGCAAAGGTGCCCACGGGCAATAACGTGGCATGGATCCATTAATTTGTTTTGGGTGGTGGACTGTAACCTTAGCTACACAACCTTAGACAAATACACCATGTCATGTATGTTTTTGAGGATCACAACCTCTAACTAAACGCTGATCCACAAGAGTGAGGATGAACTCTCTATGCAGAACGGATCGCCGATTACGATATTACACCACATTCACACCGCGGGACGGGCGAACGCGAGGCAGCGCCAGGAACAGACGTAATGCACTTAGCTGCATTGGCGGTTGTCCTTCCTTTGACCTGAAGCATGAAAAAACACTCTATTAGAGGTGTAGGCCCTAAAAAACTGCTGGTCCCCTTGCAGGTCTCGGTGTCCCTGGGGTGGGGGGGGGGGGGGTCTGTCTGCGGGGGAGGTGCCACAGACGGTGGCCTCATGCAGCGATCTGAAAGGTCGTTGGGGTCGTTCAACCATGGTGGGCTCACACGATGTAGTTTGCTGCGGTAACCGTTGTGTGCGTGATTACAGGACACACTTCTAAGCATGCCAAATGCACAAGCATAGAATGTAAAGTCTGGGAAGTGATAGTGTGTATGCCCACCCCCCCCGAGTATGAGCTCAACCGTGCAACAGAGTTGCCCAGAAGGGGGTCTTGTTTACCGTATGGCCTTTGACTTTGTTCTTCTATCTGCAGGGGCACTGTGTGTATGTTAGAGGAGCTGTCGTTCAGGGTTAGCATCACTTCATTAGGGAGGAGAGAGGGAGACAGGTGAATGAGGGATGGACGGAGAGAGAC
>OLKM01001453.1:50000-92500 GCA_900291075.1 Melanogrammus aeglefinus
GGGGTCGCTACGCTAGTCGCGGCTGAGGACTACTAAATCAGCGCTAGCTCCGACCACCCCCTCCAAAACTGGCGGCGTGGCTAATGGAACGGATGAGTGATGTGTTGTGATACGATAAGCAGAGCTCTGGGAAGGGGTTAAAGGGAGCGTTGATGGAGTATCCTGTCCACGCTGCAGTGTTTCATTATGTGAACGGATGGTTAAACAGCAGCACCTTTAATGGCTTCCGCGCCATGCACAGCCTAGCTGAGGCTTAGCGCTCTCTCCCAATGCTTATTACGACAACCCCCCCCCCACCTCTCTCTGTGGAAAAAGAGAACAGGCAAAGTACCTAAAAACCAGCCAGGTCCTGGGCTAGATTTGGCTGGTTGACTGCGAGAGAGGCGTCAAATTTGACAATGTCAAATGTGTATGTGTGGCAATGAACCCCTTCAACAAACACGCACGCGCGCACACACCATGGGAGTCAGCCTGAGTGATTGTGTTCTTAAATCCTAGATGAGCCATACAGTCGGTAGGAAGGTTGTCATGACCAAGGGAAAATGGTCTCAAAGTCCTTCTAGCTTCAGCTGGTCAAAGATAAATTCTTTGACGTTCAGAAAACAGATACCTGTACCAGTGATACCATTTAGAATTTTTTTTGATGACAATAAAATTGACCAAAAGGTGGATACTGTCAAGAGCACCATGGGAGAGTTGCGGCAGTAAGAGACGTATCACTAACAAAGAGGCTGGGTTCAGATTCAGCCCTCCATGGGCTTCTGGTTGAGTGCACTCCAGCCAGGCACTGATCACAGCCGTAGCACGCTGGCTAGCTAGTTGTGGTGAAGAGCCTGCGGTCAACATAGCTGTGAGATAGAGTGGCTCTCAGCTAGGAGAAGCTGCTGAAAGTTGAACGCAAATGTGAAGCTTTGTCATCTTTTGTAAAATACCAAAACCCTGACTTAAATGGCAGCGGTTGAGGAAGATATTCCTGGTTAGGATCACTCATAGGAGGTTTTTGAAGCCATTTACTGAATGAGAGATGTAATGTACACACAGTCACATTCAGACGTATTCATTCGTTTGATTTTCACACACAGATCTTAAGCTCTTGCTCATTCGGTCTTGCGCGGTAATAATGTTAATTTTTATTCATTCATATTTTGCAGGTAAAACAAGCCCATAGAGCTGAGTGGCAGTTATATTTGACATGCTTATTTGAGCAAACGTGTATCAGCTGGGGCCCATCTCCAACACAGCATGTTTAACTGAAAGGGTGAGACAAAGAGAGAGACTGAGAGAGAGAGAGAACAGACCTCTGCACCCGGGGAGAAACATCAAATAACCCACATAGACTGCAGGCCTTCTTGCATGAGCAAGCACACAACACACAACAGACACACTAGAATTCAAGTGACTCAGACAGCGTCTCCACCACGCTACAGCAAGCAGGGGCCAGAGTGGAGTGAGAGTAGGAATACGAGAGCGAGAGAGACAGAGACAAACACACCTGACCCACTCATCTACACTGCTTGCATTCCTGCATAGACACACACAAACACACACACACCTCCCCCCCCCCCCCCACACACACACACACACACACACACGCACACACGCTCTTATTATGATAGCACAGTCACCGTGTCTCATTTGTGAAATAGTGGAAAAATAAATGCAAGTGAAAATCCAATTATGGTCAGTCCTCAAAAATGAAACGAGCATGAAACACACGCATGCAATTTCGATTTCACTTCCAACAGAATTCATTCTGAAATCAAACAAAGTCACAGGGGATTTGTTTTTTTTTACTTCCAATTACAACAGTAGAATTTGGCTCACATTCAAATTCACGTTCCTCTGATGTTTTTTATCTATTATTTGACGAAGTGTTCCCGCATACAGTGCCACGTCATCAATGGCAGGAACAAAGAATAGCGTGAGCCGGCTCCCCCCCTGCGTGATACCCCCTGCTGGGATCTGACGCGCGCTTCAGCAAACGCACACACACCCCGGCCTGCATGCAAACGCATGCAAACCCTGGCCCACACAATGGGCATGGTAATGGAAAGACATCCTGTGTGAGGCAGCTGTGCTACAGTACAGACACATGGTGCTGACAAATTGTAATGGGTTTAGGCACTCAGGCAGTATCCCCCAACAGCAATCTTAGAAGGATGCTAAATATAACGACAACATTGAAAACATGAATACGGGCCAATGAATGACTAGTCCTATGGTGCTAGTGCTGCTGGTTCTCTTGAGTAGCTTGGTGGTTTGTATTTTTCTTTTTCTTCCTAAAATTGAAAAATTATGTTTTTTACTGTAGATCAAACCAAACGAATGAAAACACTGTTGTTTAATAGCATCTTTAACTTGGAACACAGATTCTCTCCTGTTAACCACAAATTCCCAATAAAACCATCAAGGCCAACAAAATTGACTGTCATCTTGAAAAAGGCAAGATGACAAGGCAAGGTGCTTGGCTTGTTAAAGCATGTCCATCCCCCTGCCCTCTCTGCCTTCCTACAGAGTGTGTTTTCACGACAACATGGTTCCTCACAAGGTTAGATTATAAGAAGGGTCTTCTAATGCAATTCGAATGATTTCTCTCAGTCCATCAGTCAGTTTCTAGCTGTCCAGTTAGCCAAAGCATGAGTTACCTTCTCACTTACAGGTTTCGTTATTCGCTGAGTACCACACATTCCTGTCATTGAGACTGGCCAAGCCCTGTATTTAAGGGTAGGTTATTTTGCTTGAGGGTCATATGTTTTGGACAAATTACTTCAGATTACTTTTGTTTTCTCCAAAGATCCGTCTGGCGACTTTTTGTATTGAAACTTTCCGCCTACAACTCCTTCCTTGTCCTTTTCCATCTTAAGCCAGAATGGCTAATGGCTGTTCCGTTTTGCGGCACATGTCGTCCCATAGTTAAGCCGCCAAGGGAAGTAAACAAAGCTGCGTTAATTGTGTAACATTTTGTGTTAACTCGTTCAAACTTAAAGACAAAAATTAACGCATTCATTGACAGCACTAATATTTAGATTTGATTCAGCCACAGATCGTCTTCCTAGAAAGCGGGAGAAACAACAACAGGATTGACGTGTATTTTCCCGCCCAAAGCGTTGCTTTAATGCGACCACTTACGGCCGGCAGGAGGCCATGACGATAGCGATGGAGTTTGGAAATCGTTTATTCGGAAGGCAAACAACTTAATAAGCGGCGGGACCACATTTAACAAGTTGAGGGGTAAAAATAGTGGTGTGAGGGGGTTGTGGGAAACACGATGTCAGGCGCTCAGCTATCACGGCCAACCTTATTCAAGATTCGGATTTCAAGATAGACTCTCGGTTCCCACTGGCCGGTCAAACGGAGGTAAACAGAGCCGCCCCTCCCTTCTCTGTTAGTACCTGCTCACACACACAAACACACTGAACGGACACAGACACACACACAGCCTATGATCTGCTTCCAAGTCTGCTAGCAGGCATCCATGAAGACAGGATGGGAGAAATATGTGCGTGAATGGGCCGACTGTCGGAATACATATAGACCTTATCATGTCAGATAGACCCACACATGCTGTCAGATAGACCCACGTGTACCATACACACACTGCCAAGGGGGGTGATTTGGAGGAGTGAGAGCAGAGCTCAGCTGAGTCCAACCGCTCCTCCCCGATGGATGGATAAATTCTCTCTCTCTCTCCCATTCATTCTCTCTCTTTCACATTCCAGCACCCTCTAGCTCTTTCTCTCTTGCACTCTCTCGCTCTGTCTCTGTCTCTCACACACGAGAGAGAGAGAGAGAGAGAGAGAGAGAGAGAGAGAGAGAGAGAGAGAGAGAGAGAGAGAGAGAGAGAGAGAGAGAGAGAGAGAGAGAGAGAGAGAGAGAGAGAGAGAGAGAGAGAGAGAGAGAGAGAGAGAGAGAGAGAGAGAGAGAATAGACTGGTGGATAGATATCTCAGATATATAGAGAGCCAGCCAGACTGAGCCAGATAGACAAACCTAGAGAGACAGACAGAAACCTGGCTGGAGAGAGAGAGAATTGTTTTACAATCCTAATATCACAACATTTATTCTGTGCTGTAATACAGCCTGAATAATGAAACGTTTGGCTAGGCTAGTTCAAAATTTGCAGTCGCCCGTCAGAAAAAGTTAGCTTGTTGACCATGGGCATTCTAACACGTGTCAGGCCATGTTCAGCAGCAGCAGCAGCTAGCCGCTTGCAGCTAGCAGCAGGGTTAGCATTTAATGCAGACGAGGCAGCCTGGCAAGCCTGCGGGGTGCAGCAGACCCAGTTACAAGTCACATTTAAAACTGTGTGTGTGTGTGTGTGTGTGTGTGTGTGTGTGTGTGTGTGTGTGTGTGTGTGTGTGTGTGTGTGTGTGTGTGTGTGTGTGTGTGTGTGTGTGTGTGTGTGTGTGTGTGTGTGTGTGTATGTGTGTGTGTGGCCTCAGTAGTTCCAGGAGCCCCCAACCAGAACAGGATAGAGACCCGGAGCCAAAGACGCTACCAGAGGAACTGGACTCACACTGAAGCAGCGAGCCATCTGTCCCTCGGGGAAACACACACACACACACACACACACACACACACACACACACACACACACACACACACACACACACACACACACACACACACACACACACACACACACACACCTAGACATACTCTCAAACACATAAGCACACACACACACTCGCATACAAGCTCTGGCACGCAGACAAACACATGCACATACACACACATTTGCACACATACTGATATACACACATACACCAACATAAGTTAACACAAGCGCAGTTGACTGCAAAAAGTGTTGGAGCGAAGCACACACACATAATTCTCCTCAAACAGCTTATGCACACTTCCTGGAGTCCATCGCCCATCGCCCATGCAACATCCTGTCACCCCGGGTCACTTCCTTTGACTCCCTCCCTTCCCTCATGCTGTCCATTCTCTTCTATAACCGTACCGCATACCTTTTTATGAACCATTGGGATTCATGATGCAACATGAATGGACAAACTCATCACAGATCATGGCCCTGTGTGCCCTCTCAATCACTTCCCCTCTGGTCGCAGGTTTTAGTCCCTGATCTGGAACGATCTCTGTAGTCCCATAGCGGCATCCATCCAAATACTTCAAACCCACTCTATATAGAGTCCATATGAATGAATGAATGGAAAACAAACAATTTAATTATGGACTGAATAAACAAAGCAACCAAAGAACAGACGACAAGAAGAGAAATACAAAAAACAACAACTACAGAGATATCAATACCCAAACGGCAGATTTTCCTTTGAAGGTCTCGGCTATGTCCCAACCCTGTAACAACTTCGTACCAGGATAAAAGCATCTCAGAAATTCCTCTGTGTGTTTGAGTTTGCTTTTCTTCACACCAAAATCCAATGCAGCTCTCCAGTGGTCACGTGACCAGCATCACCAACAACACCACCAGCTTCACCACTGTGTCAGTACCGAACAGGTGCAAGGCAGACTAACCCTGAGGGGCGGGAGCAATAACACAATCTGTTCCACAAAACCATGTTAGCCGCGGTAAGGTTTTGTTCCACAGGAGTTTGTTTGACCACACACAAAATGGCTTGATGGGATTACACAATGCAAGGAAGCAAATGTTGTTGACTTGAATGTACCAGTGTTGGCGATCAAAGCGTAGAAATGTGGATTGTGTGTGTGTGTGTGCGTGTGCTTGTGTATGTTTGGATGTATGTATGTGTGTTATACTACACGCACACATACACACAGACTCAGAGTCTAATACACACACACAAAAAGCTGGCCTTGAGTGAATCAAGAGTAAAGGGACAGCAACTGAGCATCGTAACAATCTACTAACAGCGAGTACAATAACCCAGCGAAGGGTTCAGCGGCCACGGCAGCTGTGTCAAAGTACATTAACTCACTCACAATGTTCACTCACACTCACAATGGTCACCTTGCATTCAGTAAGCATGGACAACCCGGTCTCACGAAAATATGTGACACTGTCACGTTATTTTAATCTATTGTTCGTGATCAGGGACACGTATTTTCAAAATTTTCGTGTCAAAAAGCACAATTTTCAAACTGTCATGGCAACGTCCGCTCGGACACTGGACTTGCGAGGCATTGACGCGGACTTTCATTCACATAGCCAAGAGCAAGACAATAGATGGCTAGGTACAATAAACATCAAAGACATACCATTCTAAAAGAAACAGATGAAGCAGCTACCCTTGTTTCCTTCGCGGTTTGCCTACAGAGCAGCGCACCTGCATTTAATATATCCGTGAATTGTTACAATTTCTCAGAATCGAAGGCAAAAGTAGAAACGGGTGGCCAAAAGAGGTCGTATTGTTAGTTATCACAGACTATTTTAAGTAGAAACGGGTGGCCAAAAGCTGTCATATTGTTAGTTATCACAGACAATGCCTCGCATGTCCAGTTTCCGAGTGGACGTTGCCATGACAGTTTGAAAATTGTGCTTTTTGACACGAAAATTTTGAAAATACGTGTCCCTGATCACGAACAATAGATTAAAATAACGTGACAGTGTCACGTATTTTTGTGAGACCGGGTTGGCATGGAGGGGGATGGCTGTGTTCAATAAAGTTTAGGTACTATTCTTGGGGTTGCTTAATGGTCGGGACACAGAGTAATTTAACACCCCCCTGTCCTTATTCTCCACTGTGACCTTTAAGGCAAGCCGAGCCGTTTTGTCTTTATCGCACGTAACCTTTTTATCTCGCCCGCAGTACTGTTCATCCACTGTGCGGCTGCCAGCCTCGCTCTTATGCGTTTATCTCCCTCTCTTTTTCTCTCTTCGGCTTTCTTTTGCCCGCTCTCTCTTCTCCCTCTTTTTATCCGAGTCTCTCGTCCAATCGCCTCTCTCGGCAGTGACCCGTCTCATAATAACACCGACACCAATGATGCGATCAACGGTAAACCTCTGATCACAGATCGCGTACAAAGTTGGCCTCCGATGTAATCACACCATAGGTGAAGGGACACCTGCGAGAGACACCTGTTAGAACTATATATTTTGATTTGATTGATTTTTTAATACGAATGATGTCTTGACTTCCAGTGAGGCATATAGCCGACCAAAAGATAGATACAAATAATGTAACAACAGCTACGCTCCCTCGACCGTTGCTACGGCTGACAAACGCATTTGGTAATCTCTGGTAATCTTATCAGGTCCAATTTTTTTTCTCTCAGTCCTCATGTTTTTTTTTGAATGTGTGCGTGCGGGCGTGTGTGCGTGCGTGTGCATGTGTGTGTCCATGGCGCTGCGCACTAGCTGAGGACATCCATGCTTGGTGGAGCTTTGTTGCCGTGGTAGCGCCTCATTATGTAAATGTGCTCCAGACAGTGTAAGACTGGCTTCAGGGACTGGCCGCTGGCTCCTGCGCTATATTTAGCAGCAGGCTAAATACTTCCTTTCCTACCACGTCGTGCCTCACTTTTAGAACAGCTGCCTAACACTCATAAGTTTTCAAGATCACATAGCTTAAGTTGTTGGGATGGACTTTTGTCCAAACATCTTGCAGCAGAAGAGAATCCCACATACGCACAGACCCCCCACACACACAAAGATATACAGACACACAAAGACATACAGCTTCCAAGAGAGGCCAAGAGAAGGTAAAAACCTCTTTTGGAAGCGGTTCTTACATAGCAAGCTTCCTCCAACGTCAATCCTTCCTTTACGCTCCATCCCACGTGTCAGTCCAAGTCACATCACCACACAAAGTACTTCTGCCACACACACACACACACACACACACACACACACACACACACACACACACACACACACACACACACACACACACACACACACACACACACACACACACACACACACACACACACAGTGACCCAAAGATCAAGGCAGACCATTGTATTTATTTAACCCTAGTACTGAGGACTGAATGATGGTAAGGAGGGTTTGGGAGACAGCCTCCTCACCCCTCCTCACCCAGAGCCACAGACAACAAACTCTGACTCAACACTTCCTTTCTCATCAGCCAAGCTCTTTAGCCCGACAGCAGACTTGAGTGCCGGCTGGAAGGGATGATTTCCCCGGCCTTAGCCAGCCCCGTGTGCCGGCCGTTTAAAGGTATAAATCTTAACCGCAGGGCATATTCTGCTGAGTTACAGCAAGCTGTTGTTGTGGTGGCTACTAAACATAATATCTTCTCTGAATAAGCTGATGGAGGCAGGTAACGTGGACGCACGCAGCTTAATCGCTGCTCTGTGTGTGTTTGCGTGCACGCGTGTACATGCGTGTGAGTGTGCGTGCGTGCGTGCGTGCGTGCGTGCGTGCGTGCGTGCGTGCGTGCGTGCGTGCGTGCGTGCGTGCGTGCGTGCGTGCGTGCATGCGATATGGCAGCATTGTGGCATTCTGACTTCAAAGAATGCCTAGGGCTTTGCCTCCAGCATTGCTGGCAAAAAGGATAATCTTTTCTCTACTTAAACCAAAAGCAATTGTTCAGTCTCTCGCTCGGCACACAACAGCTATCTCCCCTCCAAGGCTTCTCTCCAGGCTGCGGGCTCCTGTTTGTTAACCCGGCCTCATCACCTCTCCCTCATATCTCCCTTAAAGCCCAACCATCATTTTTATCAACTTAAATTAGTTCATCACCAGAGGAACGGCTAATCCTCTGCACCGCCAGAGCAGAGACGCTTTAGGCATTCACCAACAGTGATTCTCTTCCTGGGCTCTCCCCCAATTCATCAAATTAATGGTGTCATGAATCGTTCTCTATTACGATCTTAATAGACCATGGTGTTCAACAATTCAACAATTATAATACACTGAAGGATAAGATAAGCCTGGGAACCCCTTATTCCACACAAAAACCACATGATAATGTCAACAAGGTCATGAAACAGTTTTTCGACTGCAAACTACTGTTTGTCAGACTAAACCAAACTCAAGTCGAGTAAGTAAGGAGCAGGGAGTTAAGCTTAAACTGGAAAGTGTTTACTTCAAGCCATCATCCATTAAAGTAATAGCATATATAGAATATACTGAACAGGACACAAATACACACAGTGTCAAGCACACAGTAGCTGTGAAGGATAAGTCAGGGTTTCAGTGGTGCAAAATGCTAAGTTGAACAACTAAAATTCCCCTTACCCAGTCTCCAATACACCAAGAGCACAGCCATGCCATTTTCACCAATTAGCATTGCAATGTCAGGGGCTGTTGACACCTGGCAGGGGTATAATATGGGGAGATTAATGTATAAAGTTTCCCAGGATGGTGGAAAAATACTACTCATAGGAGCTGTGCATGGAGAAACATCAATTCGACTTGTGGCCATCTTGGCAAATTCTTCGTCCAAATGCCAGCTGGGTTTATCCCCCTAGCTAGCAAGATGGTCACTTGCAAAATAAGGCCTATGCAACACTATCCAGACATTTCTCCAACGATGTCCTCCTGTGCAGATAATCGGTTGGTTAATAACAGGATCATGTCCCAACTTGACTTCTGCTATTAAGAGTGTTGAACAGAAATTGAAGCAGCCAACGTAGACCTGGTATTTAGGATCAGGATTTCCTAAATGGCAGGGTTGACCATTATGGCTCAATGTGACCTTTAAATCCATTGTGACAAAAGCCACACTAAACAAGTACGTGCACTAAAACCTTTCCTTTTAAAAAATGTCAAATCCTGTCTTTGGATGGGATTAACCACAAATGCGCTGAGTGTATTTTTGTAAAAAAAAACAAAAAAAAAAAAACATAAACCTGCTGCAATACAAAAAACACAACTGGTATAATCCAACACCTGGATGACAAAATTGTGAAGGTTATCATTATTTGAATGGCAAAAAGCAATCAGATATTCAATCACTAATTAAAAATAGATCTGAGTCTTGAAACAGCACAAGTGATCGCAGGGGAAAGAAGAAGAAATAGGAAAGGAAAGATGAAAGAATATAGAAGACAAATCAGCAACAAAAGCTGACACCGGCATTGGGTCTTGAAAATGACAATCGGATACAGGCATGATTATCCGGGACAGGGAGAGACAGCCATTAATAAAGCCTTTTACCTAAAAACAACAACATGCAGCAGCACAGCGGATTACCAGCAGCTGGCTTACTAATGCAGTCAGGTATTTAGAATCTCTGCTAGCCAAACTCTAACCCCCAGAGCCACCGGAGGAACAGGCAGAGAATGAACCATATTCTGTGAAACAGGTTCCACCAAATAACTTGTAATGGGGGACAAGTTAGAGCAATTTATTAAGTGTTGTGTCAGTAGGACCTCTTAGTATTCATTTGTTAAATTTATTCTTTTTGTACGCCGCTTAAAGAAATTGAATTATGTAGGTGTCAAAGTTATGTTTTATCATATTATGCTATTCATCTATAATATATGGTAAACTCAAAAAAGCGGATGAATAAATAAACCATTCAAAACGAACACAAACCATCGGGATGACTTTTTTTTCAAATCGGCGACAACAGAGCAAACAGATTAAGCTGGGAATCAATGCCTAAAAATCACGGAGGCGTGCGTGTCCCCGTTGAGTAGCAAGTGGAACAGACAGGCCCTCAACCTTGGCAAACACTTCACCGCGATCCACAAGCAGAGCCCATGAGGGAGAGTGGCAGGTTTCTGATGCGACACAAGCCAGCCTTACTCCAGGCAGAGTGGGTCTGCGTCAGCAGCACCCTTACAGGCCAAAATAACCCTCCTTGACAGACAGGAAGGCCCTCCTCACACCAAGAGCTCCTTCTAGGCTTTGCATATTCTTCCACACAATACAATAGCCCCTATACATTAATAAAGCTTAAATATTATGAATTAACATGAGCGTTTACTTTCGGGAACACAGAATGGAAAAGTGAAAGAACTCCTGATATTGAGCACACTTAACGAAACACTTAACAACGATGTCTATGTAACTCTCAACCGCAATAATGTCCATTTTTTTACTGTAAGAGAAACCCGCCTAACCAACACAACTCACACAACTGTCTTCGTCTCGAGCAGCCTTTCAGCAGAGCAAAACCCTCCGGATCCAAACGTTTGAATGACACCGGTGTGGGCAGCGTCTTGTTCTGCCAATGAGATTACAACAACATCTCCAAAGCTAACGCCGGCCAAGTGCTACCTCGGCCGTGATTAATGAAGTGCCCTGCAAACTCATCTCTGGGAATCTATTGATTGAGTGCGCAGTGGTCTGGGCTGGCCTTAGCCTGCATTAATCTGCCAACAAAATATGCATGCAAGATGTATCTCCTCCGCTCCTTTCAGCGGTGCGATTGCAAGGCAGATATACATTAACTGGCCGGCATTCAACACCCAATTGAACCAAAAAGTTATGCTGCTTCCATTGAGTGCCAATTACAAATCCACTGAGATTACATTGGAGTGGTAAAAGCCATAAAACATGAATCACTTGGCAAAATTCAGGACGTTACCCCCCCAGTGGAAGATATTTCGGTCAAACAATCCTGGAAGTGAGTCGTACGATTGATGTACTTTGTAACCTTCGATTGTAAAATATAACTGAGGGGGCTGCGTTGAGTTAACGCAGCTCAGTCGAGTTGAAAGTTATGAGACTCTAGGGGGTACTGTGAGCCTAGGGGGGGGGGGCGAGAATGTCATACTTTGACACGTCACATTGTCACCCTTCCTCATAAGGACACAGCCGAAGCCAATGCTAACGCTAACTGATGTGCTGAAACCAAGGCGTCTCCCTCTCCCCGTCATTTTCTCCCTTTTGGGCAGCGACTTGCCCTCTCTCGCTCTGCATCACATGGGTGTGTGTGCATGTCCTCTTGTACTGCTGTGAGATCTTTTCATATGGGTCATTGTCTGCTAGATTGAAGAATAGGAGAAGAGAAATAATACATTTTTAGAACCTGAGACAGAAACCAAAGGTCAAAGGTTGCTGCTGTACTTCTCAAACTGGGGAGTCTCATATTGGTCTCAGGTGGTGGGTCCGAATGTGTGATTATTTGCTCTATAGGTAGGCATTCAAACATTAGGTCAGCATTTGAATGCTTTGATTTTTCTAAGCACATGCCCATGCATATTTGCGAACTGCAGGTGGAAGGTTAGGTTACCCAGGGTTACCTTTCGTTTGACGCAAGACATCCCTTAATCGATGCGTCCCCGCTGCTCAGATGCCTCCATAGAAATAAGAGGTTAATAATGACCATAATCTAGCATATATTTCAATTGCTTAGGAAAAACTAGGACCAAATAAACCAGAAACCATACCGAGTCATAATAACAGGTTGGTAATTGAATAACATGAATTGAATTTCCCCACAAGAAGGGCAGTAGGTTTTCCCTCCGGATTAACATAACGTAGGCTACTCTCTTGGAAGTAGGCTACTCTCGTACTATGGTAGCCATTATTATGTAACATTGTAGAAATTAAAAGTAAAAAAACGATCAGTGGATTAAAAACACGATACAGCAACAGTGGTCAGCACCGTCTCCGATCCAGGCAGGGGAAGACGCAAAAGATATTGATTATCACTCCAAATATTGGAATATTCGTTCAGAAAAACCTGACGAATATTCAAAGCTTGAAGTTATATATTCAGGTCAGCCCTGGTATCAGCTTTATTAGATAATGTCTGCAATGTTCCGGCTTATCCATGATTCATAGCCATGAGCAATAGCCACTATACGAGCTTGATCTCATATGGAGCCAATCAACGACCACGCATGATGGAGCACAGCCAGCTGTTTGCCACGGGGATGATATGTATTATAGGATAGCTTATATTAAGGCAACATAATAAGGCAATTGGCAACACAAAGAACAAGCGTTGATGATAAGCAAAAAGTCCATTACATCATGTTTGAGGTCCTGCTCTTCTTCTTGTTTGGTCTATACTTAGTCTGTATGGTTATTCCAAAGGTTTGAATCTATCGATTCTCCTTAAAAGGTACAGTGTGTAGAACTTACTCTCCCTCGTCTTGACATTTTTGCCAAGTCCGTTCCAATGATGCCAATCAGTTATACATCTTGCATCTGTCAAAGTGCTGTGGTTAAGATTTTAAGAGGTTTTATTTTAGTGTACTTGCCAGCCGTCAGCTATAAGTAAGTACAATAATCTGAGAATATTTGTTTTGATGTGACTGCGCCTGCCCCTGTATAAAATCGCTCTGGGCTCATTTCTGACCAATCACAGACTCTCATCTGTGATTGGCTCGGAGAAACCTGCCAATCACACCCTAACCTCCGTGAGATACAGAATGAGTGAACGGCTTCAGAGTAACATGTCCCTAGTAGAGCAGATCCAGTGTCGTGACTTGTGGGCATTCGGAGCATAGAGAGGGTTGAGCAGGCTGCACAGAATGTACAGTAGGAGGATGTACAGTAGGAGGCTGGGGGGTGTGGGGGGGGGGGGGTAAAAGGCCATTGAGAGGTTCTAGGAGGTTCCAGAACATTAACAGTGAACGTGCGAGAGAGAGCGAGAGAGAAAGAGTGTGTGTGTGTGTGTGTGTGTGTGTGTGTGTGTGTGTGTGTGTGTGTGTGTGGTGTGTGTGTGTGTGTGTGTGTGTGTGTGTGTGTGTGTGTGTGTGTGTGTGTGTGTGTGTGTGTGTGTGTGTGTGTGCTGTGTGTGTGTGTGTGTGTGTGTGAGAGAGAGAGTGAGAGAGAGAGAAAGATCCAGAGAAAGAGCTAGAGGGTGCTGGAATGTGAAAGAAAGAGAGAGAGAGAGAGAGAGAGAGAGAGAGAGAGAGAGAGAGAGAGAGAGAGAGAGAGAGAGAGAGAGAGAGAGAGAGAGAGAGAGAGAGAGAGAGAGAGAGAGAGAGAGAGAGAGAGAGAGAGAGAGAGAGAGAGAGAGAGAGAGAGAGAGAGAGAGAGAGAATGAAAGAAAGACAGAAGGACAGAGGGAGAGAGCGTGGAGAAGCCAAACAGTTCTGGCTGCGACCCGGCTAGACTCTGGTTTTAGTCACCAGGAACAGGTGGTGGCCTGGGTTAAAAGAGTGTGTTGGTTTCACTGCCCATGCCCAAGGTTCTTCACTGAGGACATGTTGGCCATTCTCACAGCCAAACCACATCAGAATGACCGAATCCCGGATTTGCAGAGGTACTTGGATCAGGATCTTTTGAGCATGCTTGGAAATATATTCAATATTCACACATGCTCTGGTTTAAGAATGCGAAAAAGGTCAGACAATCCTATACCTACTTACTTACTACTAGAGATTACACTCATACAACCTGACTTTATGCATCTCCATCTTAAACTTCAGGGGAGTTTATTCACTATTCCACATAAAATTGAACAAAGCATGGTTTAAAGAAAAAGGGTGGAAAAAAAATTGCTTGGTTCGGACCTAAAACTTTGATTTTATCATTTTCACCCCCAAAACCTCTTTCATAACATTCCAAGAGTAGGACTGAAACAAAATAGCAATTCTCCTATATTGGTATCTACTATAATGAGACCTGTGGTGGTGTAGCCAAGCCAATTCTTTTATTTTTCTTGTCATTTCCGTTGAAATAAATATCATCCTTTGTTTTAAACTTCCACAAAATGTGTTCCAAGTGTAAATAGGTTACCTCTCTGTTGGTTTTCTATAGCAGTCCTGTTTGTTTCCCCTGGGTGTCACTGAGGTGTCACACCTCTGAGCCCAGCTTCAGTGTGCTTTTTTCTTGGTTTCAATACCACCGTGATGCACACTACAATGTTATGAACCTGCTGCCACAGCTTTCATTGAATAAATAACTTTAAAACATATTTATGTACGTTTGTGTATTTTGTGGTGTCCTGGTGTATGACACCTGGGCTTTTGTTTTTATCGTGAAGGTATAATGTATATGCTGGTTTTGATATGCATCTTTGGTTTGGTTTGACTCAACAAAACACATCAACAACAGCAGAAATATGTGCGCTACATTGGCCCATTCAAGTCACTTTATATTTGACTAATTTAATAACCTAAGAGATCTGAATTTGCCTGTGGGCAAAGCTAGCTACTGGAAGAACCAACACCTATATTTTTAGCCTAACACATTTTAACAGCAAGTCTGAACAGGGTGCAATAGAAAGTAAGTAGGTCAAATGTTTGAGTGAACACATGCTGCATAGATTGGTAATGAGTGGATTTGTAATATTCTGATAACTCAATCTTAAGTATTGTTTATTACTGCTTTGTTATG
Source organism: Melanogrammus aeglefinus (assembly GCA_900291075.1). Classification (NCBI taxonomy): domain Eukaryota; kingdom Metazoa; phylum Chordata; class Actinopteri; order Gadiformes; family Gadidae; genus Melanogrammus; species Melanogrammus aeglefinus. Next base: position 65,151 of record OLKM01001453.1, read on the forward strand.
TCTTTCCATTTCAGTACCTAACCCACCCTGCAGGAGGAATCCCACTGCTGTGTTCCTTCTCAAGGTTTTAGCCTGTATGTGGGGAGTATATTTCCATACCCTTCCAAGGGCTGGAGTCAGACAACATGGGCGTATTAAGTCCTTTCATACTGTCACTTAAGGCTGTACAAATATAATTCTGTAGAATTGCCATGTACACATGGGGTCAGTCTTCAAAGAGATTTTACCCTTAATACATCTATTTCATGGTGATGAACCATTCAATGAATCAAACAATATATGATTTCTAAATGCCATCCACAATGCTCTATCTCAGTAAAATGTAGGCCTACTTATAATGGAATTTATTTAATCAAATGGGCATCATCAATTAACCAGGTAAGAGATGATTGAGCTCACTGCAATGTTCTTTGAGAGAGTGGAATGGAGAGATGTCAATGTGACAAAGCTCCTTCCTTCTCCACCATTCCGCCCATGCTCATACAGACGTACCTGAATAAACCACGTGTTGAAACATTATATTCTACCGAGTCAGACCTGGTTCCGAAACAAACCACGATACCAGAGGATAACAAAGACGCTTCATCAGTCCCTCTACAACAGCAACAACACAATCTGCTGGTATGAGGTCGTATCCTAAATGCTATTAATGTGATTCGACGGGTCTACACACAGCAACCTGCCCGTGCGTAACATCGTGTGCCGCATCCCTGCTTCAGCCGGTCCCTCCATGCGGTGGATCTGGCAACCGTCTCCGCGGCGTCTCCATGGCAATAGATAGGCACTGTGCCTCTCGAGCACAAAGCTGATTTCACGCACATAGTCACGAGACCAAACTACGCTCGCGAAAAGTGGAGGCAACATGGCTACGTCACGGCTATGTGACGTCACGGCACCACACACCGATAAGAATTCAACGACAGTGATTCCCTGGTTGAACAACAAGATGACAGGGACGTTGTGATTCAGAAGGACGAAAAATTGTATCGTTTGTGTATGTGTCACCTAGATGCTAAAATGGCAAACGGCTGCTCCAAATAAATCAAATGTAGGCCTACTTATAGACGAGACGTGCTACACCGTTCAATAGCCAATGATTGCCACTGGGGTTCTTTGTTTAATTAAGTGGTTTCCCCTTCCTGGCTAAAAGTGCACTAAAAACACGGAAAAACATAAAAGAAATACATTATTCCCCCAAACACCTGACTAAACCACACAGATATTGCAGTTGAGGGTAAAATATCTTAATATGTCCCCACAGCGCATGTGTTCGAGTGCATGGCTCTCAATCGGCGGGGAGTCTACTGGATGCTTCTTGGAATCCTCAAAGGATGCGCATGCAGGGAGTGATTGGGCGCGCGGTCGCTTTAAAACAGTGTGTTAAGGGGGCAATCTGTACACGGGAAGGGTCTGCTCTTACCCTTGGAAGCATCCTTTTCTTCTTTAGGCTTCGCCACCTTTCCACTCATAGATCCCAGTGATGGTGTAAATTCCCGCGTGAGACAAGGTTCGCAATCCTTTTAATCGCTCACTGTCCTCAATTAAATTCTTATCAAATGTGCCAGGTGCCGAGATAAGGGCTCTGTGGAGAGATGGTTATAATTAGAATTTACAGAAAAAGCACTGGAAATATAATCAAAAAGTCAACGCAGAAAGAGAATAACGAACAGCCAAGCAATAGCCTATGCCATATATAATTGAATAGCACTCTCTAAACGGGGCAACGGGGCAATTAGGCTACCGATTCCACAAAGGCTTTCAAACAAAGCAAAGCAATCAGAGTAGTCTACACGTTGTGGCTCTTTACATCTCATACTAACATTTGGAAAACACGCTCGACGTACCTTATCTCCTCCACGTTTTCTGCTACATCAATGCACATTGATAACATAAAAACGCTCCCTCCGTCAATGCTGATCCGTTATGTGGCATGCAAGGATAATCACGACCTGTTCTGCGGTGACAAAGAGCGGAACAAAACAGCGTCGAAATTGAGCGCACGTTCTTCCGGAGGTTCCAATCGACGCAACAATAAAATGGAACGGATAAAAAAAATCTGTTAAGACTAGACTACACTGTCCCCTTTCTATGGGGTGATACAGAAGAAAAATAGAAAAAGCATCCGCTTCGAAGCAATTCAGTCCTAGTCTGTACCTTGCTGCTTATTTCTAGGGGACCAGCGCTGCGCTGCGATACAACCCGAATCAACAGGAGAGGGGAAATGAGCGCTGTTGTGCATCGTTGCAGCGCAGAGCGTCCGCTATCGGAGAGCTGTTTTCGTTTTTAATAACACTCATTCCAAGAGAAACCATCGGGAAATCGAGTTAATTGCTCATAAACATTTCTGAAATGTAGGCTAATTAGGTCTCTCGCTGTTTAGATGGACAGATTTTTAAACGAATATATCAAGTTATGTGTCCGGTTATGTCAAAACAACGTGCGTTATAGGCTACGATCTTATGGAAAAACTGAAGGTTTAATTAGTTGTCAATGTTGATAAACGTACAACGAGAAGACCAAATGAGCAACAGCCAAGTAATCCTGTCAATAATGATGTGCATTTGGCAATTTTCTATAGTCTACAGTCTGTCACGTCACGTGGCCACGTAATAAACATATATAAAACAAAAATAATACCACTGATTACATTGAAAACACAAGTCCAATGATGAATGGGGTAATCAAGAACTCGCTGGATCACCTTACCTGTGTGGGCTAGTCGACCAAGTCGTTTGCTGATAACTGTTAACTGTTAAGTGTGGACAAGTGGTCTAACAACCACTTGTGTTCTGAAAGCCCCCCCCCCCCTCCGCGTAATCACGCCCCCACCCACTTTAGCGCTGTTTATATAGTAGGCTGCGAAAGTTGTAAATATATTTAGCCTCCCTACCTTTTTTTGCGATGATGATGATGGTGGTGATGATGATGATGATGATGAATGGAAAAACAAATCTTCACAGGACTAAATGTAGCCTCTGCGAGCCTCAAACACTATCTCTATCGCTCCGAAATCCACCTCCGTTAAAAAGGTGTTTATTTGCTCTGGCACATGCTTCGCTCTTCACATGAAGTTAAGCGGTGGCGAAGGTTTAGAAGACCCTCGGCTGAGGGTTACGAAATCTATATGTTTCTATTTTTAGAGGAAACTGGACCTTTCTTCGCATGCTCAAGTGCTGGGTTTAAAGGAGACGTCTGAGGCGCACAGTGGAGAACCTCCCCCAACATAAACTTTTCGATGTAATTTACACTCTTGGAAATATATGCCGCGCTCTCTCTCCTTCTCTCCCTGGCCAACACACACTCACTCCCCGCTCGCACATAGTTTATAGTTACAGTAAATGCCAGCCAAGAAGTTAAACACCCATACGCAGAACGATAAATAGAACAACCATCCAGACATTATTAATTAATCACCAAACAACAAGGCAGTGTTTACCCTTTATCCTTCCAAAGGGTCAGACTAGGCTACATTCTTTTTATATAGATTGGGTTACCGGATTATATCCGAGGCTGGGAATAACTTTTATTTTAGTATGCTATAGGGAGGCCTCTAAGCGTCAACAGAGACTCAAGACCAGAGATCAATAGGAGCTGGCCGTACACATTCATGCTGTATAACCTGCTCAATCCCGGCCGACACGGTCGTCCCTCTACAAAGCTTTGGTTTTGTTATCTTTATGGATTGTTGAATTGGTTTGCTTTTTAGAAAATCATCCATTCATCTGCCAGCACGTTTGGTGTTGCTGTGGGATTATAACAGCTTTTAGATAGTTGTAGATCCTGTAGGCCTATGTGTCAACCACTTCTATTGTGATGTGGGCGGACAGACAGGGGAATGTGTGTGTGTGTGTGTGTGTGTGTGTGTGTGTGTGTGTGTGTGTGTGTGTGTGTGTGTGTGTGTGTGTGTGTGTGTGTGTGTGTGTGTGTGTGTGTGTGTGTGTGTGTGTGTACTTCTTGCCCACCTGTGAGGGAACTACATTTATCTTCCTATATCTTCACTTTTTGGAGGTGAGGGGGTTACCTGCCTACCACCAACCCCCATTAGGTCTTCACAACTCACCGGAAATAAACGCACAACAGCACCCTGCCATTTTTCGACGGAGGCATAGACTTGGTGACCCTGTTGTCGTTTAATTTCACTTTGTTATCTAACCCGGTCATTAAAATTGAGAAATTGTAATGCTTTTCATCTCTGCACAGTCTCGAATATATTAATCTTATGATTGATTGCAAATTCCCACCAATCCATTATTCATTTTAAACCTTAAATTACTTATATTAAACCTTTAAAGACAATAGCGTTCTGGGTCATCAAACCATCGATAAAACATCTATTACGAATACCATCTATCAAGATCACATCCTTTTACCGACTCTGTGAGACAACTATTCAGCTATTGAGTGCCTGCCACGAATGTAAACAATGGCACTATAACTCGTCTTTTGGAATCGATGTTCTGTACAGAGTTTTTCACAATTAACCGCACCACCAAAGTGCTATATCGCTATTGTTGACATGTGTCTCAGGCGTACCTACACCAACTGCTCTCCAGCAGTATCAGTACAAAACTTGATTTGACAAATTATATTGTAATGGATGTTTTAGTGAACCGGAGAGATAGGAGAGATGGCTACGATGTTTTGATCAACCAGACCAGATTTTTGTGGAGGATTCTTCCCTCCCCACACTGGCTTTCAGGGAAGCATGGTTCAAGGCGGGCCTGTGAAGCCCTTTGAGACTTTCACTTTGATAAAAGGCTATATGCATATACATAAAAAAGACTAAACTTACATACACTCTTACATTTCCATTGCATCGATCCCAGTCGTCACCCTTTCAATAGCATGGGCCATCAGTTCAATCAAATCAATAATTCCAAATCTAATGACCAACAGCACCTCATTGACCCTCAGATGCCAAGCTGTAGCCTATATCAGGACAACCCGGTCTCCGTGGGACACGGACTGGACCAACCACCTCTTTTGCACCTCAAAACTTGAAGACTGAACTGAGAATCATCCAAGGTGAAGTTTGTATAGGCGCTCTGAGATGGGGCCCTATGAGGACTCGGCCGGCTTAAAATAATTTTTCTGGGACAGACAGACATAGCCGCAGAGGGTGATTTATGCTGCGATATTGTTCCGGATGGTTCAGTCCTTCGCCTCTGGACTGTATAGGAGGCAGCCTGCTTGAAGCTCTGCTAGAGGCTGATAAGAAAACCCTGCTGCTTTTGTTTGGAGGGACAGTGCGGGCCACAATATACTTCCAGTCAGAGGGCCGTCTGCATGCCCTCTGGACGATTCCCGCAGGGGTTACAACACCAGAGTCTTGTATCATCGCATTTGCCAAAGATATTATCTATTTGATAGAAAATGAAATTAAAGTTTTCAGGAGCAAGCGCAATGTGTTTTACCCTGACTTGAAAATGTTTTCATTTGTAAAGATCATTTGCAAAAAGTCAATTGTTAAAAGGATTCAAGGAAAACGTGGAACTGAATTATTTATCATGTTGTCACACATGGCACTGCAGAATTCTGTGCGCGCGTGTGTGTGTGTGTGGCTGTGCATGTGTGTCTGTTTGTGGCGAACTAACAATACACTCATACCCCAGTTCTGTTACGGACGTTGCACCTGCCCATTCATCTCCAAGCCCACCAGAGCTCAAATAGCCTGGCCTTTGTCCTCAACGGTCAGAATAGGGTCAACCAGATAGTTCTACAGTTTAATTTCTGCCACTTTGAACTTTCGCACGCCATCGATTTGGTCACTCCTAACTGCAGATTGTGTGTTTTTTTTACCACCCATGTCAGGGTACATATATGCTGCCTGAAATACTTGTCATATGTGTTGCTACAAAGATAAATATGGTATGTCTTCATGGTAGAACATGCCTAACGTTGATGGAGGTTATAGACTTTATGGTTAGAGCCCCACACAAGCTATAGATTTTAAGCACCTCACGAGAGCTGCGATAAATATGCCGATTTAGCGTCAGTTTATTGTCGACAGCCAAGGCCAAAAATATGAGCAGGAGAATAACATCGATCAACCATAGGGGTTGACGGGTCGATGCACGGGATTAATATTATATTAGAAGTAAGATTGTGCATTATTCATTCCAGATGGGAAACACGGGTGGAATCGAATGATACGGAGCAAGTATACCTGGTTCTCAAAAAGTCATGATTGAAGATCAGAAGAAAACATTTTACACGTTTTACGTTGAAAATTGAATTATTTTGTTTATTAGTCATATACGGTCTCGAACCAACGCACTATGAAAAATATACAAATAAAAAATGATCAGGTGTACTGACTGTGGCAGTTTTGTGTATACTTACATTTGAATGAATTACTAACAGAAAACCTTTCTGGAAAGTTCTCCCTAGACGGGTAAGAGGTGCACACTTAGTGGTGAGTGATCGTCCATCAACTCAACCTAAACACCTCTCACGGTGGGATCTGGTCTGCCATTTCAGTGTCCAGTTTTACTCTTCACGGTATACATTACAAGGCAGTTAGTAACTAAGTAAATAAGTAATATATTTAGTCATACAGCAAATGTACTAAACAATATGTTACAAAGTGCTTAACAGAGATAACAGCATAAGTGAGAATTTCCTAGGTTAATTAAATATCCATTGGCCCACCAATGGACCCTAACCAATTTCCGAATTGTTCTCGGAAATTGGTTCTGTGGATATTCTGTGGTTATGTACAACACCATCGTCTGTCTGTGATGTGTTTCCAACACATCACTGCACTGCGTCCTTGGCCTTGAACTCTCCATTAAAGGAAAACTTGTTATCTGGTTCCCCGTCAGCGACCATGTAGCATCTAAACCGGTCGACATTTGCAATGAGGTAGCCCGGTTAGCTCAGTCAGTAAAGCATTAGTCACATGGTGGGATCATAACCCTGAGATTAAGATCTGAATCTCAGGGTCGTGGTTCTTGTGCCCCACATTGGGCGCTAGTGTATCAAGGTCCACACTCCTTAAAGTTGACCTTTACCGGGGCTCCCCCAGATAAGGACTCAGGGTGGGGATGTTGGGATCTGGTTTATTGTAAGGTTTGCAGACATTAATACATGACCTGGTGCTCCATGTTGCCAGGCAGGAGATCTTTCCCTGAGTGAGTTTGGGGAGATGGTGTTCACTAGTGCACATTGATTGCTCAATGCACAACAAGGGTACAGCCTCACCCAGCCCCAGCGTCCAATTCATCTGACTCAGGTCAGCTGAGGCTGCTGAAACAAGCCATCATCCACACACATAATGTAGCTTTCATGTTTTCCACACGTAATCTGGCTGAATTGAAAGACCAATGTCTTACTAAGAAGAAACTAGAAATGGGGAACTAAAAAATAGCTCAATATTCAAAAACCAAACAAAAGAGTCATTTGGCTGATGTTTTATTCCTGGTACTGGCTGGCTTTGATGTAACAGACAATAAAAAGATGAACTACCATCTGTCAGCTGTTAAAAAGTTTTCCTTCTTTGGACGATTACAGGACTGCTGTTTTCCTTCTATTGTTTGTTTGAACTATTACACACCAGCACCAATTAGCATACAGAGGCAAGGGACAAATGGTATATTTCCTACTAAGGTTATGGTATCCAACAATTAGCCAACATGAATGGAAGACAGAGAAGTATAAGAGAGGGATAGGGAGTGAATTGGGTATTCTAAAATGTGAGCAATGTTTTGCTCTATCTACACAGCCCATTGGAAATATTATCAAATAATTCAAATTACTGAGACGTGTTTGGATGTGTGGGTTCAAATAGGGGAAAAAAGGCATAATATAGGCTACGAAAGATTATTGTACCTGGGCCTTGAAGAAATAACAGGTAAAGCTGTAAGAGAAACACCTGGTAGGCTACTCTTGGTTAGGGCTGTTTATCATTATTGAGCAAATGATTTGGTTTGATATCTGTGTTATATTTATAGTCTCGCCAGAGGGCCATGATTGAAACTATCCGATAGTGAGGAGGCAGTGTTAATTACTCAAGCGTGAATTATTTAGCCATGTAATGATTTAACGAAATATTAAATTTGTCTCCGATCAATATTTATCTCTACTTGAGCAGCCCCGGGACTCCCACGGGGACGGGAAGAGGCTCAGGTTCTTTGTCAGGCCAAACCACACATGAGACACCGGAATTGAACCATGGACGGTTGCCTTTTAAAATGCCCCGAAGACTGAGTGAGCGCGAACATCGCTTCAGCCTTGACCACTGCATTAGTTTGGATATTGATTTATTCCATGTTGATCAGCGCCTCAACAACCCACTGAGGAAAAGCGAGCTGGAAGCAACCCAGGATTAAATGCAGAACGTTTCAATCGGATCAAATGGGAGTTGGTTCATTATGATAGGCCTACATTGTCGATTGCAAGCTGAGCCAACTCAACCCTAAAAGGCCATTTAATTAAAAAATATTAAATATAACATCGAATCTATCGTGGCAAATAGTAATCATAAAAAGTAGGACTATAATGGTATAAGTTAACAGTAGGCCTTATTAAGTATGAACGTGTACTTCCATAATTAAATGTGTAGCTTCTGTATATCGCTGTGAAGTGTACGAGCGTCCTCTGGTGGTGAACTTGCGGAAGTGCCCGTATTGTCCTGCACTTTTGACCTTTGCGCAATATTCTGTTTGTTGACCTAAGTACACCAGAGTTTTGGTGAGGCCAACCTGTAGCTTGTAAACTCGGGGAACAGCGTGGCATTCCCTATCGCATACTTAAAAAGGTTTGTATTTGGAGTGTGACTCCTGTAATTAGGTGCCGGAGCTTGATGTGTGAATCGATGCCTTGGCAGACCACAGCATGGCTCCGGTTGGACTACTTCTTTCGCTGCTATCCAGTTTGTTGCTGTTAAATGACATCGGATCTGCAGGTATATTTATTTTCAACCCAGTTTCACGGAAATACGTGATATTGTCACGTCATTTAATTTATCTATTCATTCGTGGTCTTGGACATCTCATTTAATTTTTTTCGTGCTAAAAAGCACAAATTTCAAACTCATGTAGGCTTAATGCCCTATAGGCCTACAGATAATTTATTGTTTATTTTTTTCTCATTTGTTTCAAGATTTTTTCAACACAAACACAGAAAAATTTACTTTGATAACTTACAATATGACAGCTTTTGGCCACCCGTTTCTACTTTCACCTTTGATTCTGAGAAATTGTGACAATTCACAGATTTAAAGCAGGTGCTCTGTTCCGTCGGCAAACTGCGACGGAAAAAGGTAGCTGGTTCATCTGTTCTTTTTAGAATTGTAGGCCTATGTCATAATGTTTATTTTATCTAGCCATTGTCTTGTTTATTTGAAGGCTATGTCAATGAAATACCGCGTCAATGCCTGTGTCGCAAGTGGACGTTGCCAAGAAATTTGTGCTTTTTTGGCACGACAAATTGAAAATGACGTGTCCGCACGAATGAATAGATTAAATGACGTGAAAGTGACACGAATTCCGTGAGAATGGGTTGGTGTTTTTTTTTTATGTTCTCTTAGGGCTCGTGGGCTAAATGATAGGACTATGCTTAACATGTGAAATGCTTATTCTTGTCAAAATGAATCATTATTTACAGACCCTCTTCTATACCATCAATAACGTCGTGCCTACTGTATTATTTTGATCGTTTACTTGTTGACTGTTTCTACGGTTGTAGTTCAGTGGATTGACATAACGAGTAGGCCTAATACTTTTTTGCTCGAGAAAAAAATATTAGGCTAACTCAAAACATTTAAATACAAATATATAAAATATCCCCGCCTCCATTGTAGGCTACAAAGAGCTAAAAAAGGATAATATTTAATATAAATATTTAATTTGTAGTTGTATTAGCCTACTTCGCTTATTTAAGTGTAGAAAAAAATATTGTCAGAAGGAATTATACAGAATATGTTATAACAATAAGATGAATATAGCCAATGACTGTATGCCATACGGTTTATAAATCTGTATGCCCAATACGACTTGAACCAGCCCCGGCTCCCCAGGCTCCGGGCCGAGGCCTGGTGTTCCTGTCGGGCAGGGCCGCCGACACTGTCCTTCGGAGGCAGCGACGCCACAACTCGGGGATATTCGAGGAGTTCATGCAAGGAGACATGGAGAGGGAGTGTGTGGAGGAGCGATGTGACCTGGAGGAGGCCAGGGAGGTGTTTGAGGACGACCAGAAGACGGTAGGCCTACGTTCTTCGTGTGAGTCACTTTTAGGCCTACGTGTTCGTTAAAGGTCCCATGGCATTAAAATGTAACTTTTTGAGTGTCATATTTTAATGTTTTCTAACATTAATATGAGTTCCCCTAGCCTGCCTATTGTAGCTAGAAATGGCGTTTGCAGCTAGAAATAGCGTTAGGTGTAAAACGAGCACTAGCTATCCTGCTCTGCCTTTGAAAAAACAAAGCTCAGACCCGGTGATTTGGAATTTATATTTGATCTGAATACGAGCGCATGGTACCGTGGCCGCGAGCTGCTCAGGGCCACACTCCCACCCTCCAGACCCGCCTCTAAAAAAATTGCACGTTTGTGGAAAGCTCATTGTGGGACTGGATCGTAGTGGCTGTAATTCTGCACTAAGGCTGAATTTCACAAACGTCTTCAAGGACTGTATTAGGGGCCAACTAAAAGCTATATAAAAGCATTCACAAAGTAGCATGCTATGAGACCTGTAAAATGATGCGGATCGGTTAAGGTGTATAGCTTTTAAGACTTTGATTACCCAACTTAACCCAACTTAAATATTATTCCTTACCCATCTACTACATACGAGAAATTTATTCAACACAATTTATGCTTCCCAGTTGTCTTCTGCTACCATTATGTGTTAGTTACCCATGTTACTCCTAACCATTCCTTGATGGGTGGATTTGACGATGCAGTGTTTAAAGCCTTTACTCTTCTACGTTTCAGATGGAGTTTTGGGCTGGGTACATAGGTAGGAAATGTGTTTAATCATTTACCAGCTAAACAATGACACAATGCAGGTTTTACTATGCAGTTTCTGGAATATTTGTTATCCAGTTAATAAATGTTAATGACGCAATGTATTGGCTGTGTGTGTGTGTGTGTGTGTGTGTGCGTGTGTGCCTCAGACGGCGACCAGTGCAGCCCGGAACCGTGTCAGAACCTGGGTGTGTGTAAAGACCTCCTCGGCTCCTTCACCTGTACCTGCCCCCCCAACTTCACCGGCAGTCATTGTGAGATCGGTGAGATACACGTGACCTGATTGAAACGATGACCCAGAAATACAGACGATAAGTCCCATTTGATGACAGATTGCGTCCAAGCTAGAGATGAGTCATTCACCCAATAGCCCTACAATGATGTTGATCTTTTGGATGTGGGGACTTTAACATGACTCATCATCGGTCAAGTTCAACCAACCTACTCCCTCCATAAAGTTCACCAAACCAAAAAGGGACATAACTATATAAATAATTATTTCCTAATATCGCTGACTTACCCTGCCTTATCTTGACCTGTTGGATTGATGATAAAATAGCACACCACTTGTTTGGGGTGGGCTTATGTCACTATTGGCCTTTAACCAAGGGTTTGCTTGTCTGTTTGGTTCTCAGCCACACGCAAAAGGTGTGATGTAAACAACGGCGACTGCTGGCATTTCTGTGAGTCAGTGGGAGACGCTGGCACCAGATGCTCCTGCGCTGATGGATTCAAGCTCTCTGAGGACGGACTGGACTGTTTACCAGAAGGTATCACATCTAGCGGACTCAATCCATCCCCAAAGGACGCCCGTTGATTTTCCTATCGCATGTCCTTAGGGGAAGGCAGGACAGTTTAGCGGTGATGGTGTTTGACTCCCAGCCAAAAGGGCCTGTCACCCGAACGTCCGCAGTCTAATTGCTGACACCCTTGAGAAAGGTGGCCAACACCAGCGCCTGAACGACATGTATCTGAAAAAAAAAAAAAATCCTCGTGTCCCAGGCGACTTCCCCTGCGGCCGGGACGTGATGACGGTGATCAGCGACATGTCGAGGCGGTCTCTCTCGCTGCTGAACGCCACCCTGACGCAGAACCAGACCACAACCAACACCACCACCACCACCACCAACACCACAGGCAGCAGCAGCAGCACTATCCCCGTCACACCCTCCGCAGCCCCGTCTGCGTCCACGCGGCCCCCCTGGGCCGACAGCGCCCTCCCGCTGACCCGCTCCATGAGGGGACCTGGGGCGTTCTGGGTGGACCTGGAGGAGTACGAGCAGTCCAAGCGCATCGTCGGCGGGCAGGACGTCAGCCCCGGGGAGATCCCGTGGCAGGTAGGAGTGGGAAGGGACTCCGCTGTGGTTGGAGGGGCTCAGGGTAGTCTAGTTCCAACCCTGCTCCCCGCCGTCCACCAGGGGGGTGTCCCTTCGTGAGATACCCCAACCCTGCATTGCTTGTTAAAGGAAATGTCTGGAAAACCAAACATTTGTATGAATCCATTTGGATAAATAAGTCGTTTGTGCTATATTGTAGAATGTTACGCAATGCAAGACTACCAAAATGAAAAAAAAAACGATGAAAACTACACAAAGTCGCTTTGTGCGATCAAAACGTCCATGCAGAGAGCCTTTACCATGTTTTACCTATGACTTGTGACCTATTCCTCCTGCTCCTTTGCCCAGGTGGGGTTGATCAACCGTCCCAGCGGTCTGCTGTTCTGCGGGGGCTCCATCCTCAGTGAGGTGTGGGTCATCACCGCCGCCCACTGCCTGGTGGAGGGAGGCCAGAACTTCTTTGTCAGGGCAGGTACTGCTGGGAGAGAACCATGGGGCTCTGAGCATGGAGTAATGGTACATACTGGGGCCAAGCAAGAGGCTTGCCATGGCAAACTTTTAAAACAGCAGATTAACATCATGATCAGGTCAGACGGATGATGTATGATACACTGTGTATGGGGGGTTGGGGTGTGTGTATGTATTAGTTTCAGCTAGGAAAGGGCAAAGATGGAAGACCCAAACAACCCGCCATAAACTCAAACGTGAAATAAAATAATCAAACGCGTGGGTTATTTACATTCAGGGCATTTAGCAGATGCTTTTATCCAACGCGACTTAAAATAAGTACATTTGTCATAAGAAAGTGAAACAATATATCGCTGTCGGTACAACGAGGATGTTCATAGAACCAAGTGCAAAGCACCAACAATCGCTAGGTTTACCCATTCCCCGTATCGATAGCTATGATAAGATGCTACATAACTAAGTACTATAAGAAAATATGACATAATGTAATACTGTGAATAACAGTGAATATACATAACTGGATCAACTGGGCATCATTCCGTTGTCCCCCCATACAGGGGAGCACCACATTTACATCCAGGAGGGCAGTGAGCAGGACCTGGAGGTGCGAGAGGAGTACTTCCATCCCCGCTACAATGCCACCGTCAGCCTGTACAACCACGACATCGCCCTGCTCCGCCTGCGGAGCTCCATCCGCTTCTCCCCCATGGTGGTGCCCATCTGCCTGGGGCCCAAGGCCTTCGCGGAGACCCTGGTGAAGGAGAGCTCCCCCGGCACGGTCAGCGGCTGGGGCCGGCAGCGCTTCCAGGGGGCCACGTCCTCCACCCTGAAGAAGGTGGAGCTTCCCTTCACGGAGCGGGCCGAGTGCAAGGACAGCAGCTCGTCCAGGATCACGCGCTACATGTTCTGCGCCGGCTACGAAGACGATGCCAAGGACTCCTGCCAGGGCGACAGTGGCGGCCCCCACACCAACCGCTACCATGACACCTGGTTCCTGACGGGCATCGTGAGCTGGGGCGAGGAGTGCGCCAAGAAGGGGAAGTACGGCGTGTACACGCGCGTGTCCCACTATTACCGCTGGATACGCAGGGTCATGATGTCCCACACCCGCTTGCTGAACCTGGGGCCGGACGAAACGGACGAGCCGGACCCCTGACTGAACCCACCCCCCTGGTGTTTTAGGTAGGAGGCGATGAGACTGCAGAGGAAACCCGTAGAAGCATGTCTTCGCTTAATGCAGTTTGGTTTAAACATTCAAAAGTTGTTACTTTTTATTTTTATTTTGGTAGACATACACAGCAGTTGTCAATCATTAATAAAGGGTTTGCGTACTATATATTTTGTTGGTGTGATTGTGATTGATTTTAGAAGATAATGTAGAAATGCATGATTGGGTTAGAAACACCCTATAGAAATTGCAAGTTAAATTCACAAAAAGTGCACGATTAAAAGTATCAAATTTACAACACATTTTCCCATTCTGTCTATCCAGTATGTGTCGACTATTTAAGTCATCCTGGGTGTATAATAGGTTTCATACAAAAAGTATCTTCAGTAGTTCAATAGCGTTCATATTGTCATGTTGAAGCAATACTGCCATCTGCTGGCCGCATGATGCTTTACGACACGTCATCTGTAAAGGAGAGAAATAATAAAGGTCCCCTATTTTACATCCAGGTGTGATCTTCATTAGCCACTTCAAGCCATTTCACCATCTAAGGTCTAGTGACATCACACGTGCGAGGTCCACCCAGATGTACAGATAGCCTACCTGTTTGTTCAGTCCACTCTAGGCTTGTAGCTCGATCTATCCATCATATCTGGATGTTAGAGTGCAGTCTAGGAGATACCTTTTAATGGCTAATCCGCCTCACACCGGGGGGTAAAATAGGGGCCTTTAAGACTTTGAACAGGACTACATTATCAGCCAATTCCACTAAACCTCAGTTCGATAAATCAGAACACATCTAATAAACATTCAAATTTATATTGGAAATTTGGCCTGAAATATCTAGATGTTAAAATATGACATTAGTATTCCATTCATCTTTCTTGTTCTTAAACTATTTTTGCAGGTCTGATTCTTCTTAGATTAGAGCCGTTCTGTGCAGACCATGTGCGGTATGACGAGATCATGTGACCACATGTCACACTGCAGCCAATCTAAATAATAGTACATGCGACCATAAAAGACGTTTCATTCAAGATAAATAAGGTTTGGATTGTCGAAACCAGCCATGAAAATAAAAACGGCACATCTTTTTTAATAAATACTTTCCTTTCTGTTCAGGGTGGCATGTTTTTACATCATGAAAACAAACCATAGCGATGTCAATAAATAGTTAAACGTTTGTACAATATGGGAGCTAATCATAAGATCACCAGTCAAGGAGGACTGAATGAATTGACAATACTGCTCTGTTCTACAGCTGCCATGCGGTTCAAACAGAAGGGTTCAGCAGCAACAAGCAAACACTAGGCTTGTCATGGAGCACACACACACACACACACACACACACACACACACACACACACACACACACACACACACACACACACACACACACACACACACACACACACACACACACACACACACACACACAATAATTCAAGCAAATATTCAGTTTCCAATATGCGGAAATAAGTGCAAAGTCTGCAGCATTTTTGGATTGATATTAATTCCGACAAAAATCTGTCCTGTGAGGACTCCCGCAGCCCCCCCCCCCCCCCCCCCGCACCAAACAAGAAACAGGGTTGCATTGAGACACTACGTGGATGCCCCACACTGTGCAGAAACACAGTCACAGCGAAATATATAATGAAACAACACAGGGTGTAGCACAATGTGTCCCCCATTGCGGCTTCCGGGCTCATTTCCACATCAAACGCTGCATATCAAAGGCGCCCCCCCCCCCCCCCCCCAACTGGGGGCCCGATTTGATGTGGTAAATTCATACAAGTCTGCAATCAATATTTAATTAAGCGCAAGACTCAGTGTGGTGCATTTGGTATTTGCAGTACGGTCCCGTTGTTTAACGGGCCATCCAGGTTTAAATGTGCCGTAATGGGGGAAGAGTAAACAATCCATAGAGAGCTTACACACTGACAGCATTACACTCACCAACACTCCCACCCTCTTTCGCTCGCTCTCTCTGCTCGAATTCTACCCCTCTCTCCCCTCTGTAGTCGGGACTGACAGGCAGGAGAAGCCAACAGGGACCACATGCAATCCAGGAGAGGATGGCAGTGTGTGTGTGTTTCCCTGTGGCTGGGGTCCGCCCCCTATCTCTAACATAACACGTGTGCACACGCTTAAACACACACTCCACCTCGCCGAGGAATCGCTTTCCCATTCGTCTTCATCATCCTCCTCGCAAGATTCGCCTGAGACTGTCACCAGCGGCACGTCAAATGCCACCGGTGCGTCTCACCTGTCTTCCAGTAATGAAACATTATACATCCCAGGCAGGGGACATGACAGAAATGACAGCATCAACGAGGAGGACGCTGGGGAGGCATACACAGCTCTGTGCTTCCTGAAGCCGAGCGGGGAAACAGGGTCATCATTCAACACACGCTCACGCACACAAGCGCTCCTTTTGTTTCGTACCTTTGTTTAAAGTGCCTTGTTGAATATGTGTAAGGTCAAGTTGAAACAGGAAGAGGAGGAGGGGGGGGGGGGAAGAGAGAGAGAGAGAGAGAGAGAGAGAGAGAGGAGAGAGAGAGAGAGAGAGAGAGAGAGAGAGAGAAGAGAGAGAGAGAGAGAGAGAGAGAGAGAGAGAGAGAGAGAGAGAGAGAGAGAGAGAGAGAGAGAGAGAGAGAGAGAGAGACTTCACACAAGCAGTAATTTAAAAAGAGGCATTATGGCATGGCACAGTTTGGCATTCTAACTCTTAGGGAGCGTGGAAGAAAGTGCCTTGAGAGAAAAAAAAAAAATGAAAAATGTAAGAAATCAAAGATATTTAGGAAAATGACATGTTATTAAAAAACAAAAGTTCATGTTAAAAATTACTTTCTTTTTTTTAAAAGAAACACTTTGACACAAAGCCTGTTTGTATCCACATGATAGACGCCATGGCATGCTCAACACAAGCACTGACACACAAATTCATTTATTTGTTGGAAGTTATTTTTGATTGGATTGTTGTCCAGCCCTAACGAAGAAAGGGGGTCCCAGTCCGGCCGCAGTGGCCCCAGGGGTCTACAGTGTTCGTCAATCTTAACCGTCTCAAAGTGTTTTTCCAGACCGAAAACGGGAGCATCCAGAAAAAGGGGCTTATTCTTCAAAAGGGGATTCATGTCCTGTTGCATTTGTGCTGACGCCCCGTTTTTTCTCTTTCTGTCCAAAATATGGCGAACATTCAACATTCACAAGAGTCCTCAAAGGAAAGAGAATTATTAAAAAAAAGAGTATCCACTTGAACGTGTTTTTTTTAATCCATACAGAGTCCTTGGGTATTCTCTTTAATGATGGAAGCGACCTGGGTACAGTCACCAGCCAAAGTTGGGAGGAGAAAAGTTAGTCGATATTGATGTACCAGACATCTGTGGTTCAGTCTGTCCGGCATGTGTCCATAAGATCAATATCAACGCAGGTTTATTCTGTGCTTTTCTTTTCTGCTTTTATGGAGAGCTGAGCTTCCTGAACTTCAGATTCCCTGGGTCTGCAGAGGAGTGTACACATTTACATTACAAACCATCTCTGAAATGTATGAAGTGAACGACTACAGCGGGCAGCACACTTCAAAAGAAGTCAGGGTTTTTTTGTACCGAAGAATTTCTTTGCAGATGAACTTGTTTAATACTGAACGCGGTTTTGGTTTGGTAACTGAATGTTCTGTTAGTTAAGACCAGTGGGGTCTCCTTGAAGATGGGAAATCAGAATTCAGATTTCAGAAACACATCTTAACATATCAAGGCCATCTTGATATTCGTCGTTTTATCCCACGCATGTCCGCATTGCTGTCGTCTTTGGACACTTTTACAAGTTACAAACTCTTAGGGGTGAGGAAATAGCATTTTGTTCTTTCAAACGCTCTAAACATCTTTCTGCAAGAAGTATAGCTGCCCTCTTTAATGTAAAGCTCCAGGTTAAAGAAACTAAGGGGGCAAGGACATGTCCTTACCTCCTGGTCTGGAGGAGTGACCTCGATTACTGTGGCCCAGAATCAGCTGGAGGCTGGACGAAGGGACCACGCCTTCCTGACGTCGGCTCAGGTTCTTAACCAGCCTGGAGGGGGAGGAGCCAAAAAGAGCAGAATGAGAGTCTTCTTACCATAAAAGGGGAGGGGATAAATTATGCATTGAAGACAGGCAAAATGTATAAAAGTAGGTGTTTTACGGGATGTTAGCTCTATTTTAAAACCAATAGAGACATTCGACATGTCGGCAGAGTCTCTGAACCAATGAGCGGTAACCAAAAACTAGTCAAGGTCAAAGAGGACATGAAGGTCACAACTCTTTGTTGTGTTTTTTCTACACACATCTAACATGCTGTAAGACCCACCACAGGCCTTGGCTGTCAACATGCTGCAGGTGAATGACGTCGCCACACTTGATGGACACGTTGTCGGCTCCGTTCCTCAGACAGTCGTCCAAAGCCCTGTACCTGCCAGGAGACTGGGAGAGTAAGAAGACTGAATGTATCAAACAGACGTGGTAAGCCCATCCCCACGGCCACCCCAGCACCCTGTAAATTAAACGTTTAAATAAAGCACATGGATCTGTCTCTCCCAGCCGGGCAATGACCTCACCAGGGCGATGACCTCATCGTCTGTGTCCGACGGGTGGGCGTGGTCCCGGCCCCCAGACCATTCCTCCAGACCCTCACAGATGTCTACTGAGTGGGGCGCGCCAGGCCAACCTGGCACACACACACACACACACACATATGTATAAGTCTACTGGTCCAAGGTAAAATCATTTACAGTTTTGCTGTATAGGATTGTGTGTGTGCGCGTGTGCGTGTGCGTGTGTGTGTGTGTGTGTGTGTGTGTGTGTGTGCATGTTACTCCACTCACTCCGGCGGTTATGCTGCGGTTGAGGGGAGTGGGGCTGTGGGTCAGGACTGCTCCGCCCCGACTCGGTGTCCTCTGAGCTCACTGATGCCCTCTGCTGTTTGCTGCGAGAATCACACGTTAGGTTCACTCACACAGGGCGACTCAACCCTAGTCCGCACATACTTTCCCTGGATGGAAACAGTCCTCCTACGCCACACAGTCTTGGATCAGCTTTCATTTAGCCCTATACCCACCCACACTAGAAAAAAGTTAGTGTGGGTGGCAATAAACAAAAGCTGGTCCCAGATCTGTGTTCATCCACTTGAACTACTTGTTCATGAGTTTCTCATAGCAGCTAACGGCAGCCCGGGGTCAGGCAGCCGGGCAGAGCAGAAGGAAGCCACGTGCATGATTCTCTGTATAGCGGGTGAGCCCTGAGCGGCTGACACAGTGTTCACACATCGGATCAGCACTGGTCAGCGACCAGGCCGGGTCAGGGGCTCCGACGGTCCAGAGCTACATCTAGAGATCGCCAGCTGCACTACAGAATGTCAAGCAGGGCAGAGTGTCCTCTGAAACCCCATTCTGCTCAGCGAGACCCGGTACGAATGTATCCAATAAGTCCAAAAATAGAATTACAGAAATGAACTGAATTTCCTTTCCGTCAGAAGATCCGTTTGCGCGACATGCGACGTGGCAGATCTCAGATGCAGAGATGAATGCACGATGCATGTGGTTGAAGATGCCATGTTTTGGGCTAAAGAGGAGGAGCTAGTATTTCCTCCCGTCGCAGACCCATGGAGGGAGGGAGGGAGGAGGGAGGGAGGGAGGGAGGGAGGGAGGGAGGGGATGGAGTGACTGACAGGTGAGGGTCAGTGATCCCAATGATCCAAAATGCGGGGGACGGTCGGGTTGTGGGTGGGGGGGGCAGGGGTTGTGGTGGTGCAGATGGCGGTCAGTATGCAAACACAGCAGCACCAGGGGTCCCCACCGGGGTGGTGGGGGGGGGATTGGGGGCCATGCCGGGGCCAGGAGGCTGAGATTACCACTGAGCATCAGGGCGGGTCAGTGGCGCTGGGGCTGGTGGCAGGGCTGTGGCCACTGCCGGGGGCGGGGCCGGGGGCTCCGGGGCCGGGGGCTCCGGGGGCGGGGGCTCCGGGGGCGGGGGCTCCGGGAACGCAGGCACAGAAAGACGTCAGCCGACAGCGACACAAAGTCCAGCCCCGGCAGGCAGCCCCGGGGCCCGGGGACCACTCGGGAGGGCCGCACACCCCTGCAGCGGGGAGGGACACAGGTGGGGGAGGATGTGTTGGGGGGGGAGGGAGGATGTAGGGGGAGGGGGGTGGGGGTGGGGGTTGGTGGGGTACGGGCGGGGATGGGTTTGGTGGGGGTAGGGGTGGTGGAGTTCGGGTGGGTGGGAGGGACAGGGAACGGCTAGTGGAGAGACGAGACGGGCAACACTGCCTCACCCCTGCCTCCCGCTGTCCCCCTACGCGGCGCTGAACACACAAACACACAGCCCGTCTACCCAGCAGCCTGCCCCGTCATAACCCGAGATACACTGGGGCTGTGGATCTGTAGAATCGGAGAGACTCGCACATCTTTATCGGAGTGGCGGTGCGCCGGAGTTGGATGGTGCACATATTAACAGAGGAAGCTCCCGCACTCGGCCACATACAGGCTGAACAGGCTGAACAAGAGGCGTCGGAAAGAAACGTCTACGACTAACAAAAGGAGCTGCGCTGTAAGCCGCCGAGAGCGGGAGTCTCTTCCATTAACACAGGATCTTCAGCTGACGCGGGTGGCGGGCCCTGTTCCCTACTGCATCGTGTTTCACTGGGTCTGTACACGTACATGTTGTGTTGTGACTACATGGGTGGGTATGTGTCGTGGGGCTGTCTGTGCCGGGAGACACCGAGCAGACACTCACCTCTCGTGGTGGAGCGGGGAGAGAGGGACATGCTCTACCAGCTGGCTGTGTTGATACACTTCATCTAGACACCGGAAAAGGGAGGGGGTTAAAAGTCCCTTCAAAGTTTGGCTGTTTATTCAGTGTTATTTAATACTGGGAGTACAAGGGGCTGTGTCGGACCTTTGAGCAGCTTCTGTTGGCTGGTGAGGATTCTCCTCAGCTCGTTCAGCCAGGTCATCTTCACCTCCGCGGTGGGGGCCTGGGGAGAGAATGGAGGTATTAAAACAAAAGGAACGACTCTGCTCAGAGAACCACGCTACAGTCCTTCCTCTATGGCTCCGTTTCTAATCTTTGATATGAAATAATGGGGGGACAGAGCCACATAAAACAAAAAAATGACGGTATACACTCAAACAGGAAACAGTGGTTCGAATGAGTGATTAGAAATGTCCCACTCATCGCAGGACATAATGTGTTGCAGCAGGATGTGAAGCAGCGTTACAACGTGTACCACTTAAAGTGGCGGCACTGGATTGTGAAGACAGCAGTAGCCTGGTGGTGTTGAGGATTGGAGGCCTGTTCACCTGAATAACGTACACCTCCTCCCTGCCGCTGTACCAGATCTCAAACTTCTTCACGTCTCCCTTGACGTTCTCCGTTATTCCCACCGCAGACATCTGCCAAGATATATCCGATGCACACACCCGCAGACGCAATAAGACACACACACACACACACACACACACACACACACACACACACACACACACACACACACACACACACACACACACACACACACACACACACACACACACACACACACACACACACACAAAAGACTTTCATGAAGGGAAAAAAAGAGCAGCAAACAGAAACACACACAAGCAAGAACTGGGGAAGGAACACATGCTTGCATGTGCGTACACACACACACACACACACACACACACACACACACACACACACACACACACACACACACACACACACACACACACACACACACACACACACACACACACACACACACACACACACAAAAAAACAATTTCGGTGCAAGACGTAACATGCGGCACAACCAACATCACTCTTTCATCGTTAGACAAAACACCTGCCAACGTGTGTGTGTGTGTGTGTGTGTGTGTGTGTGTGTGTGTGTGTGTGTGTGTGTGTGTGTGTGTGTGTGTGTGTGTGTGTGTGTGTGTGTGTGTGTGTGTGTGTGTGTGTGTGTGTGTGGTGTGTGTGTGTGTGTGTGTCAGAAGACACGTGTGTAAACACACACTTCCCCTGTGCTCTCATCTCCTCCTCCATCATAGATGTGCTGCTGTCTGCTGCTGTACCAGAGGGACCCACACCCCAGGGCCCTGTTCAGAGATATCCGGTTGTAAGGGTCTGACTTGCTACTTTCATCAGAGGCAAAGGTTGATTGATTTGCCGCTGACGATGCCTGCCCCTAGGTCTCCAACTCGCGGCCCGGGGGCCAATGGAGGCCCCCGGGATGGGGTAAGTTGAGTTTGAGAACCCTGCTCTAGGTAGACTATCCTTATGTGAACCTGAAGATGACCCAGACCATCCCTTCATGTCTGCGTAGAAAGGCCTAACCAGGGACAGCGAATAAGCTTTTGACTAGAAACCTCGAGATGCATATCAGTGGCTGTCGTTACATCTTTAATACAGCTCTTTTTGCATCAATCAATCCATCAAAACATGCACACGTCCACACACAGACGGCGGCGTCAGCCATGTAAGGCGACAGCCAGCTCGTCGGGGAGCAGTTAGGGTTCGATGCCTTGCTCAGGGACACCTCGTCACTCACGCTAGGAGGAGCCTGGGATCGAACCATCAACCTTGCGGTTTCCAGCCAACCCGCTCTTACCTCCTTAGCTACATTCCGCCATAACATAAATACATAATAACCCATTGATAAATCATAAGCCACGGACCTTGAGGCAGTGCTTGAAGCTGTAGGAGGGCGTCTTGTCGCAGCCCTCGCCGTGCTCCTCGCGGCGCTTGCAGAACAGCAGGGCCCTCTCGTACAGGAAGAGGTGCCGCTGCATGGGCTTGAAGCGAGCCAGCTCCTTCATGCGCGTGGGCCCCTTCTTGTGGCTGATCCACACGCTGAAGGAGCCCTGCATCAGCACACGGCCCAGCTCACACAACTCCCCCTGGGTGTGGGCGAGGAGGGGGCAAAGAGACCCCCGGGGGTCAGACAGAGAGACAGAGAGAGAGAGAGAGAGAGAGAGAGAGAGAGAGACAGAGACAGAGAGAGAGAGAGAGAGAGAGAGAGAGAGAGAGAGAGAGAGAGAGAGAGACAGAGAGACAGAGAGACAGAGAGACAGCAGAAGAGAGAGACAGACAGAGACAGAGACAGAGAGACAGACAGAAGAGAGAGAAGAGAGAGAGAGAGAGAGAGAGAGAGAGAGAGAGAGAGAGAGAGACAGAGACAGACAGAGAGAGAGAGAGAGAGAGAGCAGAGAGAGAGAGAGAGAGAGACAGACAGAGAGACAGACAGACAGAGAGACAGAGACAGAGAGAGAGACAGAGACAGAGAGAGAGAGAGAGAGAGAGAAGAGAGAGAGAGAGAGAGAGAGACATGGTAAATGGAGGACATTTTATAGTGTTTTTCGGCCTGTGGCGACTTAAAGAGCATTTCAATTATTGCCTCCCATTCACCCGTTCTTACATTAATTCACTGCCGGCGGTGCCAACACTTTAAATGACTTGCAATGGCTAATCAGCATCACACCTGGTGGTAGAATCGGGGACCTTTAAGAGGAAGATAGATAGACGGAGAGAATGAGAGCCTACCTCGTAGCCTGTGATGGCTATCTGGTGCATGGAGTCGTTCACTGACTTGAGCAGCTCCAGCATGGCTGCTAGCGCCCCCTGCAGTTCAGACGTATCCTCACTGCCTGCACTGCACTTTAATAACTCCTGAACACACACACACACACACACACACACACACACACACACACACACACACACACACACACACACACACACACACACACACACACACACACACACACACACACACACACACACACACACACACACACACACACACACACACACCAATTAAGAAAAAAAGCATTTGCATGGATACAGTATGCTTGGGAGGATGATGGGAGGATTCTTTGTGAAAAAAAATCTTTAAAACATTAACAAGGCAATGATTACAATTAATAGAGCATGTACACTGTCCTATTAAGTACTTTTGTGTCTGTGGGTGGGACATGCTTACTGTATGTATTTGTGCGTGAGTGAACTGTGTGTGTGTATATGTGGATGTGTGTGTGTGTGTGCGTGTGCGTGCGTGCGTGTGCGCATGTGCATGTGTGTCTGTGTGTGTGTGTGTGTGATCCCACCTTTAGTAGCAGCTGGTATTTGGTAATGCGTTGGACGGGCTTCAACAGATACGAGTCCAAGCCCAGTTTGTGCTCCAGTTTCTTTTGACACTCCTGCATTAAAGAGCCGTGCCAACATAAACACACTTACAGTCCAACACTCCCAGTGGGAGAATAAAGGTTGCATCCAAGTAACACACACATGTAATCATTAAACTTATTGTTTTAACTAGTATGCGTAAAATACCGAGACAATTGGTCAAGTATGATTGGCTTTCAACAAAAAATAATTAACACAAATATAATTATGCATATATATTGTATTTTTATTATCATATTATTATGCATAAATTATTATTCAAATATATTCTGGGAATACATTTGAGAAACAACATTGACAGAACAAAACGGGTAACATTTATCTTAAATTACGTGATAAGACTATCCCAAATGTGTTCCAGGTCAATAAGACGGTAAAAGCGGGACTAGGAACGCACCTGGAAGAAGGCACAGTCTGAGAACTGCCTCCACAGCGCCTCAGAACGCAGCTTATTCTGACAGAAACACTCATACATCTGGAAGTTTTCTTTCTGGGGGAAGAAAACCCAAAATCCCATTACACAGAGGGGTGGCGTTGACACAGGAGTAAGTAAACAACTCGTCCAAAATGTCAAAATCCGAAGTATGTCAACTTAAAAAAAACAAGAGAAATGAGACAGCACTCAGAAACAAAGGGAGCGTACCTGCTCCAGGAAGCAGGCTCCCACCCTCTCAGGGGTGTCTATGCAGCCCTCCAGGTCCTGAAGGAACACCCTGTGAAGATCCACAACCCACAGTGAATACACAACCCCCACTGGAGGGGGTCTACACTACGACAACACACGTGTAAGGTTTTGATATGGTCACAAATGTTGTATTTTAGAGTTGTCAACCTTGCTCCACATGAGGTCGTCAAACCACCTGCTTATGAAGTCAAACACACCATGGGTTTAACAACCACGACAACACAAGAACGTGTTATGTCGTTATCCTTCATTATGTTATGACCCTGCTTGTCATTTTTAGGGTTTGGGCCTGGTGTATAGAAAGGGTTGAACATTATCGGGCGAATAGACCAAAAGACGGCAAACTTTGCCTATGTGTATATCCACAGCTGTGACCATGAGGACTCAACACTAAAGTCCCATGACCAACACCAATGGGCGTCCGTGCTCCAAAACCAGTTTCTAATTGAGGTAACAAATCAAAGCCTCTTTCATTAGCGCGTGACACAGTAGCTCCGAACACGCTACAAATCAAACAAAAGGCATTGTACAACACTATAAGTGCATGACGGCAGCCTCGCTCACCAGTTTAATTTAACATTCAATATTACAACTGACACACCATAGCCCCCCACCGGATGCTAAAGTGTAATTATTTCCCAGCCTCAGCCATCAAACTGAGCCATTTAACACAGCAGGAGCCCAGCGAGGCGGATTCAGTACAAAGATCAACACTAATCAAGCCCCCCCACGCTGAGAATTAAAATTACAGGGAAAAATAAAGGTTGACAGGATTGGAGAAGCCTTTGTTTTAACCAGGAGTGACTGTTTCATTAGCCACGAGATGTCCCCGAGACGGATCTAGAAGCAGCAGGGTGAGTGGGGTGGGTGGTGGTGGGGCATAGAGCAGTCACTGCTAGCTGCTACCTAGTAATTAGTAAGACAGTCCGCGTGTCGGGTCAGGCTAGTCACTGTGGTAGTGCGGCGCTACAGAATGAAACAAACAAACAAACAAGAAACTAAGAGGAAGATCAGGATAATCAATTTTAAGTTTTTTTTTAACATTTCAATTCGTCCTTGAACCTATTGCTCAATACGTTTTGGTTGTGACAATTGTTTGCGTCAAGCGATTTTGCGCCATTATTCTCTGTATTGATTACACCACTGTGTAGTTATGTATTTATATTAAAGGTTGTGTTCATGGTTTATCTAGGAGGGGTATGTTTTTAAAGCATTTATACAAAAAAAATCCATTATTCCATGCATGTGTTTGTCTATTATTGCCTATTTTTTTAATTGTATTTTGAGATTAGTTTATGTTCATGGGAAAAACATACAAGACAATATGTATGTATGATTCACGCACAAAATAATGATTTGTTCAATAGGTTAGGAAAGTCCTGGCAGACAGTTAATAGAAAACAGTGTATTGAACATATATGAATACGAAATATTGAGTAATCTGTGGACCAAACACATTCCAGCGATTGAAAAAATCCATTCAGCAACAGCCACAATATGCACTTCCTTTACATTGAACGCCTATAATTTAACACGCAATTAAACATCACCTGCTGTGAAAATTGTATATCTCTGGCATGTTGCCAAACAGGATGTCTCTCTTGCTGCGCAGGATTGGGGGCAAGAGATCCCACAGGGAGGGATTGTCCATTTCTGCCCGGTAACCCTGAAATATGCATTAGGAACATCTAAATACTCCTATTATGATGACAGCGGAAAAGACAGCCTTCACAGCTGTAATCAATACATTTTAATCAAGATAGCACAGTAGGGGGTCTGAGGGGCATCTGGGAAGGGGGGGGGTGTTGCTATGAGGCATGGGCCTTAGCTGTAGTCCCATGGTGGTCATTATTGAGATGAAGTGTATGCACTCAAGTGTAAAGTGGGAAATAAAAAGGAGGTCTCACCAGTAGGACTGAGAGGAGTTCCTCCACATAGACCCTCTCCGTCTCAATCAGTTCCCTCAGCACATGGCTGCGGAGGACCCATGCACGCACACACACACATACGCACACGCACACGCACACGCACACGCACACGCACACACACACACACACACACAAATGTATACACACACAGCAGCACACACACACATACACACACGCACACGCACACGCACACACACACACACACACACACACACACACACAAATGTATACAGAGACAGCAATGTGATGCATGCACAGACACACATGGGCATTGGGCATGCACACACACAGTTTCACAAACAAGTATGCATAGCCCGTACCCAACACGCACACGCACACACACACACACACACACACACACACACACACACACACACACACACACACACACACACCAGAGGGCATCGTTAGCGTGGTGAAACAGAGAAGTAAACAACACCATGGAGCATGGTGGACAGATGGGAGCTCACCGCTTCAGCAAGTCGGGGCTCTCCTCTCCGTCCAGAGTGTAGGACACACAGCTCCGGTTCTCCTGGTAGTCGTGCATCACCTCAATCTGGAGCCACCGCAGGGAACACAAACCACATCATTCTCCATGTG
>OLKM01001453.1:97500-110000 GCA_900291075.1 Melanogrammus aeglefinus
ACCTGGGCCTGGGAATCCAGACTCTCCAGCTCTTTGAGAGCCTGCTCTGCCTGAGCCAGCGTCTCCGCTGATGAAGAGCAGCTTCCTTCTCTTGAGACGTCAGGCCCTGCAGACTCTTCTCCATCTGACACACACACACCAGATAAAAGGCACCACAGACACACACACACACACACACACACACACACACACACACACACACACACACACACACACACACACACACACACACAACACACACACACACACACACACAACACACCACACACACACACACACACACACACCACACAACACACACACACACACACACACACACACACACACACACACACACACACACACACACACACACACACAATTGTAAATCATAAGGTAAGAGCCTATTGCCGATCGCTTTAACGTTTATTTATAATTTTTTAGTTGCAAGCTTATAGATTTATGGCTTTATAAACGAGTACAATTAAAACTACAACTGAATAGAGAACAGGTTAGCTGGTTAGCAATCAAAAGAACAAGGCTTTTTCATTTATTTGTTTGTACTATGATTCATATATTCTATTAATAAGTGCATCAAAGAGTACACACACACACACACACACACACACACAGCTAGAAGCTTACAGTCACACACACACACACACACACACACACACGATGCTTGAAGCTTCAGTCGTACCTCTTGAAAGCTCTTCTCATATCTGAGGAGCTGGATGCATTGCAGCAGCTTGAGGTGGTGCTTCTCAAAGAAGCCATCGAAGGCGGACTCCATGTCCCGGAGCTGGGAGAGGAGCCTGAACCACAACACGCACACGCACACACACACACACACACACACACACACACACACACACACACACACACACACACACACACACACACACACACACCATCCCAGCCCTCAGATCAGCCTTCAGAATGTGTTGAGTATCTCGACTGTAGTTACTATTAATAATGCATTAACCACACTGAATTATTGAGGAATGCATGGAAATATAATGATGATAAGTGGATGTGTTACGTGTGCTGCATTATAATACCATTGCTTAAAGGAGAGCAGATTCAGAGAGCATAGGATCAAAGGTGTGTTGCATGAAGATGGAGTCACTTGGCCCATTTTTTTTTTTCAAAACAGGATTAAAATCATACAATTCTGGTGTGAAACATCCTGTCAATTTCATTTAGAAATGCTAACAACAATCCAGCAACACAACACAACACTATAATCACGGAGTAACTATGGTTATAAATGTGGCTTGAGAACATAAGCCAACCAAAGGTCTGTGGGGTGTTCTCTTGCCTCTGCACTGTGTCCCAGTCCAGCCTCACAGTCCCAGTGGCAGTCCTCCTCGTTCCCAGAGCTCTCCAGAATGGACAGAAGGTGGCGCCCTTCCTTGGACACTGACCTTATGGCCTCCTGCCAAACACCAAGAGATTAACGGGAATAACGGTGGGTACAGAATTGACTTTAATGTCCACGATGGTGGAAATGTCCCTTTGGTTTCATTGTGTCGTTTCTCAAAACAGAGTACATTATTAAAATGCAATACAGTACCATTGTGGAGTGTGCGTTGTGAATGGCTGGTTTAACCACACACACACTCCACAATGTTAAAATACAACACAACCAAATACATCAGTGCAGGCGAATATTGTAGGACATGTCAATATAAATGTATGTTAACAGAGTTAAGAATTCCATAACTTCAAGGCATTTGGTAAAAACAGAACTCTTGTACTGATTATGATAGTCGTTGGCTGGGGGGGAACATCAGAAATCGAACCAAATTACCTTTTGCCGAAAGCCAAACACCCTAACCACTATCTTGTGTACATCCGACACTATTCAAAATAATGTAATGAGTCAGAGTAGGGGTATGAGTATGGGTCAGAGTAGCTATATTCAAAATTCCAGGAGACAAAGTCCACAGAATGTGCCGAAAGCCTGTATGTATCTCTCTAGGTCTCTCCCAGACGGCCTTCATGCACTAAGGATATGCACTGTACATGCTACTTGACACTAGCTGAAGAAGGCTCAACTTCTCCTAGGCTCCTGTAACAGTAGATGGTGGTTCACATGGTTCACATGGGAACGTGTGTATGTTGGGAGTCTGTGATACAGTTCATAGTCAGGGCTCCACTTAGGTTTTGGTCATAGGAGCTCAGCTCAATGAATAGCTGAATGATTAATAAGATGGATGCTTCCTGGATGTCTTCAAAAGACTAATGGATAGAGAATGTTCACACAGGCCTTATTATGCTGTTTCAAGCATGACTATCAAGTTATATCTTGGAATGTTCTGTTAGTTTTGATATCGTCCAGATTACGTCTTACATAACGCCATACTGCAGTGTACAAAACAAAACAAAAGCCTACTTATTAGGTTTCAACCCAGCAAGGTTAAACCCCCTAGGTTGGCATGCTGCCTCAAGCCATCCTTCAACAAAATCCTAAAACTTGCCCCTACCTACTCCTTAATGCATTGGTTCTCAAAGTGCGGCCCGCGGGCCAATGGCAGCCCGCAGAAACATTCCTGCCGGCCCGCAATAACATACAGATGTAAGTAAAAAATATATATATTTTATTTTTTTTATTATATCAATTTTAATTTAAACTAGGGCAGTCAAATTAACGCAGATTAATCGTGCTTCTATAGTGCCCTTTGACCCGGTGAGTCATTTGCGTTGAAATAAGGCCCCGTCCACACTACCATTTCGTAATGTTTTGCATCCACGTTCCACATTGACATATTTTGATAAACAGTTGTTGTCATGGTTACGTAACTCCGCCACGCCTCTCTGTTTAGATTACAGGCGCGCGATCAACTGATATTTACAGTTGATCAGCTGGTTAATCATTTTCGACCCGGTCTTGTCCAGAAACGGCGCCTCATGTACGGTTTGAACTCAGATTTTTTTTGCGTTAGAGCAACGGATATGTTTGAGCCAATATGTCGAGTTGTATCTGGAGATAAATGAGTTCCTTGTACAGAGAGATCATCGTTTGCATTTCACATGCCATTTTTTTGATGAGCGTCTCGGCCTCGAGCGCAAGCTTGTGGCAGCGTCATGGCAGTGTCATGGCAACCAAACGTCATCGCTTTTGAAAGCCTTCGTCTCCCCTGTCCACACTACAACGCGAACCCAGCATTTTCACATGTTTTGCTACCAAATTAACATTAAAGTCTATTATGTCTATTATTCATTGAATCACTCATCTGCCATAATTTACTTGAATTAAATTATTTTGAAATACTTTCTCGGAAAAATGTAAGCATGCGATTAATTTAGAT
This sequence comes from Melanogrammus aeglefinus, assembly GCA_900291075.1. Lineage (NCBI taxonomy): Eukaryota > Metazoa > Chordata > Actinopteri > Gadiformes > Gadidae > Melanogrammus > Melanogrammus aeglefinus. The sequence continues at coordinate 100,794 of OLKM01001453.1, forward strand.
TAATTAATCACAGAGCCTGTAATTACTGAGATTTTTTTTTTTAAGCGCTTGAAAGCCCTAATTTAAACAAAAATAAATAAATATAAAGGGAAAGTCGACTCTCTAGCTTTCAATTAAATTCTGTTACATTTGTTAGCTTTAATCCGACAATACATTACTTTCAAAGTATGAACCTCAGTTTCGTGATTTAGACCTCACTCCCAAAGGTCCACGGTGCAATGTTTTTTTTGTCACCACTTTCACGATCCTGACAGCGTTTCCCGCCTAATTTATTTTCCTTTGGCGGCCCTCAGTCAAATTCTGGGCTCCTAAATTTGCCCTCAGCTGTCAAAACTTTGAGAACCCCTGCCTTAATGACACGTACAACAAAGAAAATACAATTATTTTTCAATTAATTCTAACTTGCTTTGGATAACATTGTCAGTAAACATAGTGCTATGATCGTGATCGTATTTTTCGGTGTCATTCCCTCTGTTCCTGTGTCTTGCTGTGCCATGGTTTACAAGTTTTTCGTTGTTTGATTAAGTTAATTAGGTGTTTATGTTTGTTTGGTTGGTTGATGTGTGGGGACGGTCCCTGCTAATTGGCTTCTAGGTGGCGCCTAGTTTTAAAGATCATCAGTGGACCACACACACACACACACACACATGTTGTAACCTCCATCTCAGCAATGTCTTGTGTTTCTTAATGTTTAGTGTTAAGCTGTCTTTGTGTTATTTAGTAGTTAAGCCATTACTTTCCATCTGCATTTAAAAGGGTTTCAAAGCTGAGATGGAATGGAACATGTCTTGTGACTGGCCAGCTCCCCTAGACTGGCCGTAAGGATAGCGAGAACATGTAGCGTCTGTTCATGCGACACACAATCCCACCCTGTGAAGTGAAGAAAGATCAATAGATGTAGATCAGTACCTTGAGGTTCCTGTACTTGTCAGTGTGAGCCTTCAGGAGGCATTCAATCACCCCTCCCTCATCCGTGAGCTCCGTCTCGGCCAGATCGGTTCCGAAGGACTGCAACATCTGGGCGATGTCCTTCACTGTCACTGCAAAGCTTTCTATCGCCTGTGGGAGGCGGCAGAATGCACACATACAAAATAAAGAAAAAAATACAGGGATGCTGACCATATCACCATGGCAACAGAGACAGGGGGGCATGTGAGGACCATAAACTACAACCTTGAAGGGAACAAAACTAAAAGCTTGTATCCATCAAATACATGACAACCTTTACATGTGATATTTAACATCAGAAGGTAAATCAATTTGATCTCTACATAGTTAAAGACTATAATGTAGCCAAATAATCATTGAGATTTACAACTTGCAGCAATCCGGGAAATCATTTTTTTGGGGTTTGCCAATAGATTATAGAACAATTGCAATGTCTATCGTACCGTTCGTAGGACGATCCAATCGCTATGGCAATAGTCTAACGTGCCGCCAAACTCAGAGGTCAGTTGGTTCTCATCGATGTAGCGTAGCAAGTCTGTGACCGAGCTCAGCATCACTACCTACAGGGGGCAGGAAAAACCAGCCGTGAGCCACCTCTTCCACTGAGCAATGTTGCACCCACAAAATGTAATGTTTGTTGTTGTAGTTTAACCCTCACACCTTTAGCACCATGAGTGGTCAGGAGCCAGAGACGTTTGCTTGACCTCCAACAACAACTGTTAAAGTAACTGAATTTGCAAAACTACTGTGTCAGTTGTCTAATTAAACTCGTTCTAACACATTCTTGACATGTGATTTATAAACATCAGCATTGTTAAAGACACCATCACATGAAAACCGGCTTTATCCATGTAAGCTCCTGATCATAATAGAATACACTTACTTTAGTAATATTATTAATATTTTTATGTCACATAATTGCCTAATGATTCAACAAAATAATTCAGTTGACTAGTTACACACATGTACCGACCACGAGTCCCACTACACCTGAAAACGTTTCAGAACGTCCATAGAAGCTTTCACCTTTAATACACAGAATACATACGTTCACATCTACAGAAGCAAGACACGCTCTGAATGCCATTGTGCTGGGTGGTCCCGTGAGAGGAGAATATACCTGGAGGTGGGGTGGGACATGTTTGGTATCAGAGGGTGTGCTGCCTTACTGGCATCTTCAGCATGAAATCCTCCTGGCTGAAGCGGAAGCCCAGGTCGGTGACGGTGCGCTGGAAGAAGCTGGTGGGCCGCAGCACCAGCACCAGGTGGAGGTTCCCAGGGAAGGAGGCCTGGGGGAAGATGGAGCATCATCTAGTGGTTAGGTTACGCCCAAAAGGCTGCGGGTTCACATCCCGATCACATCTGTTAGCTCCCTTGAGCAACAGGCTTCACTCCTATATGTGTTAGTTAATGGCACGCATCTGTACACTTAAATTACTACATTGAAAATGATTAATTCAGTGGGAACCCCCTGTAGGGCATTTAAATCGGATATCAATCGTGTATCAATAAATATGCATTGGATCTTGGAATCCCGTTTGAAGGATTTCCAAGGTCATTGCACTCCTGTATAAGGAAAATGATAATGTGAAGTAATAATGTCAAATTAAAACGACCACAATAAGATATATTAACTTGTGAAGATACCATCCTACTAAAATGATGGTAATAAATTGATAATGAATTGCTGTGCAGCCGTAGTATGACCCCTATGTCATTATTTTTTGCTAAAGAGCATGTGTAGTTTGGACAGATATTAGCAGGATAGGAGAGAGGAAGTATTCAGCAATAGATAGAGCCATAAGAATTGACATACAGCCTTTTTTTTTTGCCTTCAGAACATTTGGTACAACATACATGCATCAACATAAACAAAACTTAACAACACACCCAAAAAGGAATAAATTAAGTTATGTTTTGTTTTGCGTCTTAAAATGACTTTGGCTATCTGAAATGCATCGATGCCTGATCGCTCAGAATCTGTGACAGTGCAGTAAGAGGGAGGTCATTGAATCATTGACAAGAGTGTGTTGACAGTCTCAATTGTCAGCTTTCACCTCTACACTGGCTAAGGGACTACAGCTCGCTCTGTGTCTCAGCAGGGGAATCAGATGGTATACTAGGCAGCACTGCATCTATAGGGCATTTGGGGACACACCATGACAAGGTAGAAAAATGTGAATTATGCAATGCACACGAGTTATGTCCTATGTTGATGTCTGCAGTTAAATCCAACTGATGCATAGGCTACATGTCATGGATAAGTATATTATTAGCATATGTGATGTGTTTTTTAGTGTCGTTTAGAACAATAAATTATGTACATTGTCAGAAAAATGTAAAGTTCCATCCATAGACCGGCATCATAGTACAGTCGTGGCAATGCTATAGGCGCCAGGTCTGCAGTATTTAGCATAAAGCTCTAAGCAACAGCAGCAAAACACACTGAAACACATGATCATACGAAGCCTATATTGGGCGAACGCAATGTAATAAAAAAAAAGATATATACCCAGTGTCGCCTCATGTGTGTCTATTCGGCACACATGACATTGATTCACAGCTACTTCCATCAAACAGTTACAATGTTAAGGACTCCTGTCACAAATGAACATGCATCAGCCGATCAACTTTTCGCACTAAATTGAGCATCAGCCATGTGTTCCTATGGAGAGCCATAGCATGACTGAGCAGAATCCTACAGCGCACCGCAGTGCCGCGCTCACTGCCCAGCTGCAGACGGCGCGCGTGCCAATGCCAATGCCGCATTTCTCTCAGCCCGCCCAAACTTAGTCGTAACTCTTCCCTAAATGCACTTAAAGTTACAGTAAACAACGATTTTCGTGTTTTTTTTTTTACCGGACTCCTCCGTATCCTGGGCATCCTGTGCGGCTGAAACCTCTCGGTTATCGTATGGGAAGCCATTCTCTCTGCGGTTAAAAGTTACAGCACCGCGTCCCGTGTAGGCGGGCGATGCCAGGCTACCCCTCCGGTTTCCTGGCGACGGCTGCAGCCTGCAGCAGTGATGCTGATGCTGCCGCTGCTGCTGCTGCTACCACATTAGCGCGGGGGTGGCAGCAGCACGGACTGCGTCCTCGCCCTCCCTACCATCTTCTTCGGCTCCTTCTCCCCTCCTCCTCCTCGTAATGTTTCTCCCGCCGCATCGTCACGCCAAATGTGACGTCATCCCAGGGAGCGGGGGGGGAAAAAACGCCGTGGCAAAACTTTGCTTATTCATCATCTGAGTAGCACCACGGAGGACGAGACGAGAGAAGCAGCACTGCCGTTTTATTATTATTATAACAGCCGTGTTCTAGGCGCATTACGGCCATTGTAAAATAGACATGGTAATGAAATGACTTGAAGTTAATTCAGCTGACGGGATATTGCTCACCGCTATTCTGCCAAGAGCCGTTTTGATTGATCCCCAAGTGTCCAGTCTTCTGTCTAAAATGATGATAAACTTTACTCCTGGCTGCCTTGTTCTGGAAACAAAGACAAGAGTCAGTAGACATTGTAAGCCTATGCACTTTCGCATTAAGTGTCGGAATGGCTATTTTTGAATGCTTGTTTCCACCAATCATAACAAGTGTAGAGCTATATTCCCCATTAGTAATAACCAGAAATAACCAATAACCAGAAGGCCTATCACCGCATTCAGTTAAATGAGAAAGAAAAAGAGTTCCAGAGTTTAACCAAAGGCCAACCGTGCCGAGAATACAAAATGCACGGATGCACTGCATTGCGGGGAGAGGGAGAGGGAGACAAATTGCTTCAAACGAGAATACAGATGGAGAATGAACACACCGAGGTATGAGAGTGAGGTAGGTCAGGACTTTGGCCAGAGACTCCTCCGGGATGTCGCTAAACGCAGAGCATTCTGGGAGGGTTATAATGACGCTGGAGTCTTCCCCACGACCCCCTGTCGACACAAGACACATGAGGTCACTTTGAGACAAAAGGTGTGGTTCAGAATATGCAATCGTAGTCACAATGTAACGTACATGTAGGCCTAGGTTCTGTGATGTTTTTGAGTGTTGGCACTTGGACAAAGCCTCACCTGACAAGTATGCAACCTGTTTCTCGATGTAGCCGACCACCTCCGTCAGTTGCACAGGAACAGTTACCTCTGCAAGTGAGATGCACGTTTTAAGGATGTTCATTTGCATAAATAACTATTAATTATACAATTCATATAATTGTTTAAAAAAGTAAGACCTATGCTGGGCTACTTGGACTTTAGGTAGGCCTATACTGCATTAATATTAATAAAGCAAATAATTAGCCCTCAGTAAAACAGCTTCCATCTGTTTGATTATCTTCATTAGTAATATTTTCAGAGAGATCATTGGAAAGCTAGATTCTTCAACACAATGGCAGGCCATGAGGAACAAATAGACTTTAAAGATAATCAAACAAGAGCCAGTGCTGTACGTGCATTCCTTACACTCGTAGCTACAGTGGAAGCATTTATTACACAACAGTTACTTTACAGTCGCATGTTTTAATCATGTTGGTTGACCTTAGTTGACTTTTCAAAAGATAGTTCCTCATACATGCTTGGGTAGCCCCTTGATTCAAGGAGGCAGATTACCATAGAGAATATACCAAAGTAATGTAGAGGCATGTTCATGTAAATTGATGCAGTATAAGTGGAGTATTATCTTCATCATCATGATCGCTTAGCATCCCGCCATAGTGATTCGTGTCAGAGGGTTAATGCATCGGAAGGGAAGCTGATTCCCACACAACTAACCGCTCATCCATTATAGACAAACAATACATTAAATATGTAGCACAACTGAAAGAGAGAAATAGAGTGTAAAAAGGGCGGGAGAGAGAGATGGGGGGGCAGTGTCCGTTTCCAGGTAACAGGTAATGAATCCTACTACCCCCTGTTCAATGTTTCATGTGTCTGATACAGGGACTGGTATGATGAAGGGATGGGCCATGTCAGACAGGGGGTCTTAGCTGAAGGGAACTTCAATTTAGGTTTAAATTATTTTCTCACAGTGACTGTTACAAATGTGCAACGGCCTATCTACCACATTTAATGCTCGTTATGCTCTTATTATATCTATAGTAAAATATAATAAAGCTTGTTTTAATAACAGAAAAATAGACACTGACTGACATTGCACTGACAGTGCATTGCAATTGTGTTTTATTCTTTTAGAAGAATAAAACACAAGGCTTTAGGTAAATACAACACAATTCTAAATCACAACTGCTAAACTTGCCTTCGAGAGCAAGATAACCTTGGACTGCATGCCTCAAGCACAAAGCGAGAAGGCTGTTGAAACATTATGTCCCTGTACGCTGCAGGCCTGTAGATTCACAGGTTTTATGGCTCCACGTGCACTATGAAACAGCCTATAGGTATCCCAGGTTTTTAGCCAGGCAGGAGGGGACATCGGATTTGGGACTGCATGATCAAAAGACACAGGCTAGATGCCCATGTTAGATAGATGAACTCTGCTGGGGGTTAACATGTGGACACTAAGGGGCTGGGTTTGACACTATTCAGATATTAGGGGGCTAGGGTGTTTCACAAGGTTTGATCCCCAAATGTCTGCAGTCTAATCTGTAAGCCCCCCCTCGATTAAGAAGCACTATTTTACTATTTATCAAACACAACACTTTCTTTAGATACATTTCTAAGGATGCCTGCTATAGTTCATATATAACCTTTTGGCTAGAAGTCGAACACCGTATCTACTTGACCACCCTTTTCCGGAGCCCGCTATATGACCTAATGACCTGTATCTGGACTCACTGTAAGTCACATTGGATAAAGGTTTTATTGCCTTTATTTTCTTTTTGTCTGCGATTATGTCCACCATAGATGTTCAGTATAACTTGAAGTCTTTTAAGTAAAGTACTATGCTCATCAATCAACATCTCACAGAGCCACACGTGTGAGGTGTCATTTTGAGATGATATATACAGTATACACACACACACACACACACACACACACACACACACACACACACACACACACACACACACACACACACACACACACACACACACACACACACACACACACACACACACACACACACACAGGGACAACACGGAGAAGTTAAAAACATTCTTCATAAAAAAAAGTCTTCATACCAACTTAGGCTACCCACTCAAACTCCTCATGTCATTTATACTCTTCATTCCCCTGTGTTGAGACATCATCATCATCATCCTCCTCCTCCTCCTCAGGCACAAGCATTAAATCCCTGACAAGAGTAGAAAATCCCTTCCTTCAAACACGCCACCAGACTTGTGTTCATACATGGTACACAAATGCCCCGGCTAATGTGTCGCGTTGAGGTCAGGGCATATTTTGGAGTAAACATGTCTGGCAGGGCTGAGGGGATTAGTAAGCAGGACTGTTGCGTGTGCTGGAGGAAATCACATTCCATCACCCAGAGGCTCAAGGAGAACTGTTTGCTTGGGTTTTAGGAATGGGAGTTTAACACGGCCCTTGGAGTTAAATATGAACAAACTGTGGTTAAACAACAACAATTCAAAATTGTTATACTTAAACATATTGTTCATACATTATAGGTTAGAGTTAGGATCAGGGATTATCCTCAGTGCATACCAAGTGTAAACGTTCAACAGTCTCCACTAAGTCACGATTCAGGTGACTGGAACAGAAAGCTCCCATGTGTATGAAAATAGTGGATTTTTAGCCAGAGGTTTGTAAATGAATGGTTAAGCGCAATGTCAAGGCATCAACGCTGAGGCTGTACCTACAAAGACTGAAGCACTTTATAGTTATTTGACATCATACATGGTGTGAAACAAGGGGTTGCTTTTAGATGTACTTGGTGGCGTGTTAGCATTGGTACATACAGAGCTATCCCCAACTGTGTCAAGTAGTGGATTGACGGGGGGGACTTTTGCGATGGCTCTTATTTCATACACATCACTACGGTGAACACACTTGAATCGGTTATTAATAGATGGTCCTTGGCCTTTTCCCAAACGTTCCTGTTACTCGTATAAACTCTGGCACTAGTTCAGGGAACACTAGGTGAAGGTTGCAGGGTTGTGGGAAGAATCGGTTCAGGTAAGAATCGCCATCATTATCATCTGCTGCTCCGAGTCGAATCACAACTTTGAGAAATCAATTTGATCTTTTTAAATTATAAAATCAACTTTTTCTATTTTACACTTTACTCTGCGCTCATTTAATCATTTCCCAAACCGCGCGTCTTAGCTCACAGAGGACTGGGGTAGATTCCGAAGTACAAGGACCGCGATGCACTGGATGGCAGTGGTGTTTTTAGGCCGTTTTAAGGGGGGCTTCAGCCCCCCCAAATTCAATCCCAGCCCCCCCAAAAGAGGACAGTTTTACCTTTCCAATGATACCAAAATTATGTTTGTACTCCAAATAGAACCCGAGATATGTCCTAATTAATAGGTCTTTGTGGCTCAGCAATAAAAAAAGGTTTTGTCAACTGTATGTCTTGCAAGTCATAAGAACTTCAAATCCTGATGTTCCAGCATGGCCATAGCTCCTGCCTCTCTGAAGGTGATATGCGCGACTTGGGTGACTTTGATCCCAATAGTATTGGGTCAAAGTACACCCCCAAAGTGCACCAGACTGATGCATTTAAATTCACAATACCCAAAATTTTCTTCCGGGGGAACGTGCCCCCAGACCCCCCTACAGTTACGCCACCCGCTGGGGGCTGAGCCTCCCCAAAGGTCTGATCCTAAAACCGCCCCTGCTGGATGGAGATTCGATTTTGAATTGGAAACCTTTTTTGAATGGACTATCGATTTTGAATCGATTCGTTGGGCCCAAGTATCAAAATGGAAATCTAATAGTATGAAAAAGACTGATTCACAACCGTAACAGTGCCTTTCAGAGAAATTACAATATCCCCTCTTCAATTACATAACAGCGGTCTCTGTGGGAAAGTCCTGGATGGAGCTAGCAGTCATTTGTTACTGCTCAGCATTCACGCCTTAATATCAGTAAATCCAAAAATAAATGGAGAAGTCTGCGCTTTCTCTCGTACACGTCATTCAAAAGACTGCATGGGTCAGGATGGAAAAAATCAATGTGATCATTATTCTGATCATTAGCTCTTCTCAACCCTTTTTTCGTTTCCTGCGTTTTCCTGATTCTCATATATTTAAAAAATACAGAAATCTTAAATTGTGTAAAATGTACCTGCACCAAATCAAGCATTCTATATAACTCCATATGATGACTGTGGAGAACCATCCCCTCATCTGTGATGT